>JAYJMB010079621.1:0-13754 GCA_036873735.1 Pouteria campechiana
TTCTATTATTGCTTCTCAGCATCAAATCGAATCACAAATTATCTTATAAGCATTAAAATTGGATTAAACAATCAACATAGATAATGAACAACCAAAGAAATGCATTAAATATAATGAAACCAAATACTCATTATTTGGCTACATCATTCCCCTAGATTAAAGTACTTAGCTCATAATGGAATCAAGGAAAATACTAAATAATATTTTAAATATGATTAAAAAAGGAAAATAACTGAAAGAGCATAAAGAAAGATGAAGAAATAGGCTTCTCCACATAGTGTTCTTTGCCCTCTATTCTCTTGTTAGCTCTCCTTCCTTTTACAATAAGATTCCATCTTCAATCTTGTGTAGTTACCCTCAAACATGTTTCTCTACCTCCAAAGCTTACTAAAGAGCCCTAAAAAATGTACCCTTGCTTCCTTTTTATATCCCCCTCTATTAGGGTTGAGCATTTGCACAAGGCAAGTAAGATCCAAAAATTCAGGATTTCTATCTCCAGCACCTTGCCACTGCAGGGAAAAGCCTTGTTGCATCAGGGACTCTCTGCCACATGAACATTTCAAGCTTCAAGTTCCTTGTTGCAACATGGGAGTGCCTTGCCACGGCAAGGGAATGCCTTGCCATGGCATGAGAATGCTTTAACTGACTAAAAAAAATCATTGTTGCAATTTGTTCCTTGCCGCGACAGGAAAAGCCTTGCCGCGACATGATTTGCTGTCCATGTTTTCTGAGTAGCATTTTCTATATTCCTTCACTTCATTCCATTTCTTCTTTACTTGCTATTGATTCTCCACATTCCTATCATATTTCCTATCTCCATGTCCCTGCAAGTAAACACAAATAAAAACACTTTAATTTAGTGTAAGTTAGTTTAAAAAAGATATAGTTTCAAAAACTACCCAAAAGTTAGTTTAAAAAAGATATAGTGTAAGTGAATAGAATTCACTTATCATGTTTGCTTTGAAAAAATTTCTTTCTTGCTTGATTGGTTCAAAGGTAATTGTTTATTTAGATCATACTACACTGAGATATTTGCTAATAAAGAAAGATGCTAAGCCTAGGTTGATTAGGTGGATTTTATTATTTCAAGAGTTCAATCTAACAATTAAGGACAAGAAGGGCTGTGAGAATATGGTAGTAGATCATCTGTCTAGACTGGTGGAAGGAACTAATTTTGAGCAAGAAAGAGGAAAGGAAAACATTCCTATCAATGAGATATTTTCTGATGAGCAATTATATATTTTATGAACGGGAGTGAACTTTAGTACACTAATATCGTAATTTACTTAGTTAAAGAAATTTTTAATCCTCTATTGAATTCCTAGGGAAGAAGAAAGTTGTTGTCAATGGCAAGGCATTATTTCTAGGATGACCTAGTCTTGTTCAAAATATGCCTAGACCAAATCATTAGGCATTGCATTTTGGAAGATGAGCAGCAGAGTATTCTAAGACATTGCCACATTTTTAGTTGTGGAGGGCATTTTGGAGGGAAGAAAACTTCTCTCAAAGTCTTTTAATCTGGATTTTATTGGCCAATAATTTTTAGGGATGCTAATGCTTTTTGTGTTATGTGTGATAGATGCCAGAGGACAGGAAACATTGGAAAGAGGGATGAGATGCCACTTATAGATAACCTTGTCATTGAACTTTTTGATGTATGGGGCATTGATTTCATGGGTCCATTCTCACCATCCAATGGGAATCGGCATATCTTGCTTGTTGTGGATTATGTGTCCAAGTGGATTGAAGCTATGACCACTAAGACTAATGATGCTAATGTTATACTAAGACTTTTGAAAGACAGGATTTTTTCTAGGTTTGACACTCCAAAAGCTATCATTAGTAATAGGGGAACTCAGTTCTGCAATACGGGTTTTGCAACTCTATTAAAAAAGTGTAACATCATTTACAGGGTTGCAACACCTTATCATCCACAAACGTTGAGGCAGGTAGAAGTCAACAACAAACAAATAAAAATAATTCTAGAAAGGACTATGAATACTTCAAGGAAGGACTGGGCAATGAAGCTGAATGTTGTCTTGTGGGCATATAGGACTGCTTTCAAGACCCCAATTGGAATGATTCCATACAGACTTGTTTTTGGGAAAGCTTGCCATTTGCCTTTCGAGTCTGAGCATAAGGCCAATTGGGCTATCAGACATCTAAATTATGATATGGAAAAGGTAGGAGAGCAGAGGAAACTTTAGCTTCATGCACTTAAAGAGCTGAGGAATGAGGCATATGAGAATGCCAAGATCTACAAGGAGCAAACCAATAAATATCATGATGAAGTCATTCATAAATAGTACATTGAGCCTGAAATGGATGTTTTGCTTTATGACTCACGTTTGCATTTGTTTCCAGGAAAACTAAAATCACGCTGGTTTAACCCATTCCGTGTCACATGTGTTTCCTCATGGAGTGGTTGAATTGAAGAATCCAAAAGATGGGAGCACCTTCAAAGTTAATGTGAATCATGTGAAAAAATACTACAGAAAAGATATGCCAATGCAACTGAATGAAGTATGATAAATTGAAAATTTATAGAAAAAGAGAGTTCATCTTGTTTAGACATTAAATAAAGTGCTTCTTGGGAGGTAAATCAAGCTATTTTATCTTTTAGTTATTTCAATTTCTTAAACATAGTTAATAAATATGTTAGTTGCATTAGTTAAATAAGCTTGCGTTGATTATTAAGTTGTAAGATTACATTGATATTTTCCTATTTGCTATACTTAATATATTTTTATTTTGTGTTTGACAGGTTAGATGCATAAATAAGGATTTCAAGCAAGGAGATCAAATAAGGTGATGAAGTAGATGGAAAAGAGAGGTTCAAAGTTGCAACAGGGCACCTCCAGAGGTGGAAAACCACAAGAAGGCAAGGGGAGGCAGCAAGTTGATGCTGCCGGCGCCAGATGTTTCATAAAAATGAAAAATAAAAAAATAATATGAAATAGTTCCATTGTCTTCCCACCTCCACCAACTCTTCTTGATGTACCAAACGAAGATTCGAGTCAGGCAGAGGGCGACAGCTTAGACGAGCGATCCAACTATTTTAGGAAAGTCCTTGTTTTTTAGTGCTTTATTCTACATTGAGGACAATGTTATGTTCAAGTTTGGGGATATTAGCATTTTATTTTTGTTTATGGATGTCTTTGTCGAAGTTTGGGAGTTGTTATAGTTTGTTTAGTTTGTGTGTTGTGTGTTTAGTTGGTTTGACTAGTTTGAGTAGTTTATGTATTATGTTTAAATTTTTATGTTGAGTGGTTTATTTGATTATAGTTATGGTAGGAAGTTGTGTGTTTTGAACATTGATCAGGGTCATCATGTAAAACCAATGACATGTATGTGACATTTTGAAATAGTTAAGCTGAAAATGACAAAAATCATTATGTCTGCAATGCTTGACTTGATCCTTAGTCTAATTTGCTATAGATTCCTTATACACATTAATCATAGTGAATTAGCCATTTCTTTTAAAATCTTTGAATACTTAGCATGAGTTTAGGAGACTAAGTATGCATGGTTTAATTTTGATTCTAGAATGCATTATAACTATGTTGAGACAAGCATTATATGAGATAAAAGAAAAAAGAGAGTAAAAACTCATTGTTAACTATGTTTAGACAAGCATTAGATGAGATAAAAGAAAAACAAGAGTAAAAATTCATTGTTTATAGGGGGGGATCACATTCAAAAATAAAAATAAAAATATGAGGAATGTGATAGCAATGGAGTCCACAAAAATATCAAATGCTCATCTAAAAAGTAGTGACTTTGGTTTAATTTGTAAGTTCTTAGGGTTGCATTGAATATTTATTACTCGGTTGCTCAAATGAATATAAGTGTGAAAAGATGTAGATTGAATTGGCTATAATTTTTACACATGCACATGGAATCTAAGGTGGAAAGGACAAGGCTTAGGTTAAAAATTAAAAGATATATGTGATATCTCAATAGTTTCCTCTTAACTATGCTTATTTTATGGAGGTTTTTGATTAATGATTGAGATCAATGTTCATTATGTCCTTGGTGAGTTTGTGTGTTGTTACTATATTATAGTTATGTCCTTTGTGTTTTTGTTTTTATTTTGCTCGAGGATGAGCAAATAAGTAAGTTTTGGGGTATTTGATAAGTGAATTTCATTCACTTACATTACACATGTTTAAACTTAGTTATTTGTAAATCCTCATTTCTTTTAGATAAATTTGATATTTATTTGTTAAATTTTCTAGGTATCTTGAAGATGGAAAAGAAAATAGCTGCAAAAGGAGCAAAAAATCAAAGTGCAAAGGAGATAGCCAGCCAATGCTAGGATCTTCAACCATCACTAGCAGCGGCAGATCAATAATTTTATGGATTTTTGGCATTGTGTAGAGGCTAGGTTTTTAAAGAAAAAGTTATGGTTTTTCAAAGGTACTTCTCACTTTCATTTTGAGAGTTCTCTCTAAGGTTTGGAGGCTGATTTCTTGAAGTTTTCTTGTGGAGAAGAAGAAGAGATTATAAGTAAGAAAGAAGAAGGAGAGAAGATGTTCTTCATCATGATCATCCTGTCTAAGGGAGTTGTTTATTTTCTCTTATGAACTAAATCTCTTTTTCTAAGGGAGTTGTTTATTTTCTCTTATGAACTAAATCTCTTTTTCTAGGGTGAAGATGTAACTCTTTTTAATACTCTTTGTTATGGATTGTTGGTTATTAATGCTATATGCTCTTGTTTCATTTATGATGTTGTTTGCAATGATTTAACTTGTTTTATTACTTGATCATCAATATTATAAGTTAGATTAATTATCAAAGCATAGTTAAGGTAGACACCATATGCTAAACCATGAGCTCCCTTGAATGAAAAGGATAGATGGCTAAGGTAGACACCCTATGCTAAACCATACTATTTTTGTTCTTATTTTCTTGAGTTTAATGAGTTTTCACCTCAATTATGCTACACACCATAGGTAATTGGAACAAGTGAATACACTTGATTTAAACCCGCACACCTAACGGTAATAATCTTACTTTTGAAAGAACGAACCCAAGTGAGGCATGAGTCTAACATTCCAATAGCAAAGGGGTATTATCTAGTGTTGAAATCAGATCCCTAGACTTTTGCATCTTGCTAATCTCTCTCCATCATATTTAGTCATTTATTTACTTTCATTCCATTAAGTTTTTGAAATTCTAAAATAATACCAAACATTATTCCATGTTTATTTTGTTATAAATACATTTTTTAAGGTTAGGATAGTTTAGTAACTAAAATTAATTAAGTCGGTTTGATCGTTCAGACCGACTTAATTACTATTGCACACTATATTGCTATACATTCATGTAATTATAAGGAATTATAAATTGAACCATCACTTTCTATTGAATTCCTAATTGCAGAAATGTCTTCAGCATTACTTCTTAATTGCTTCTGAGTAGCTTCTAAGCGTATTCAGAAGTTCTTATTGACAAACTTTTGAGTGCAGAAACTTCATTCTGTATTATTTCTAAGTTATTTCTGATTTACTTCTGAGTGTATTCAGAAGTTCTTACTATCAGAAGTTCTTACTAACAAACTTTTGAGTGCAGAAACTTCATTCTGTATTATTTCTAAGTTGTTTCTGATTTACTTCTGAGCGTATTTAGAAGTTCTTACTAATGAACTTTTGAGTGTAGAAACTTCATTCTCCTTAGAGCATTTTACTTCTAAGGTGTTTCTAGAGAGCTTCTGAACTACCTCTAAAGTGCAAGACTGCCTTAGAGTTAATTCTGATATTGCACTTTGGCTCTAAAAAAATTCTGACTTGTCTTTGAAGTAGCTATGGATACTTCTGAACTTCACGGCTTAGCCCCCAAAGAATTTTGATTCATCTCTGAAATACTTCTTAGTACTTTTGAATAGCTTCTTAGCTTCATGCCTTATCTCTTAAATAATTCTGAAATGTTCTAAATTGCTTCTTAGCATTTCTGAAATACTTTTGAGCTTCATACATTGTCTCTGAAGTACTTCTGAAATGTTCTGAATTGCTTCTTAGCATTTCTGAAATACTTTTAAGCTTCACACCTTGTCTCTGAAGTGCTTCTGAGTATTCCTTAATTGGTTCTGATCATTTCTTTCTGAATACTTCTGAATGATTTTTACTTGAGTATTCTTTTCAAATTATCTTCTTTTTGAGAAGTCTTAATAATATATGCTTTAAGATTAATGGTTACTTTCCTTAATTCATTATAATAGATTAACGATGCATCATTTGGAAAGTAAATAGTTAGTAGCTTAACTCTTTACTTATATATTTGATTATCATCAAAACTTAACTGCTAAATTATATTTATCATCAAAATCAAGCTAAGTAGGAGGATTAAACTCAACAAGTTTTTCACTATATTGCAGTTTCCTCACTTAGGAAAGCAATCAAACATCTTGTTGCAAGACAACTTTGTCCAATTACCTCAATGTTTTTATAGCTTCACCTATTAATCTTTTTGAAAGTTTTACGTTTTAACCTTTTGGAGAAGTAGTTGTGGAAAATTGTTGTTGGCAAGCCATTTTACATGGTAAATGTTGCAAACTCTCTGCCTTTTTAGTATTTAACTTTCTAGAAAAACAATGTTGGACTTGTCTTGGAAAGTCTTATGCTTCATGTATAGCTAGCCCATGGATAATTTGGTTACATATTGATTGCAATTGGTAATTATGCATCTCAGAGCTTTAGGATAATATAAGTAGCACCTTTTTCTTTATTTTTTATTCCATTGCCTACGTACACCATGGTAGTTATAGAGTCTTATCATTAACGCATAATAATGGCTAGCACATTTGATCATGATGTTTCTTCGGCCTTTAGGATGATATGTAGGATCCTTTTTTCTTTCTTTCTTTTTTTATTCTATTGCCCTTTTCTTTTCTTTTCTTTTTCCATATCCTTTTCTTTTTGTTTTTTGGTGGATGGGGGAGGAAAGAGTAAGATTAATCTTTCTTGAACTTGCTAAGAGTTAGTAGAAATGAAGATCAATTAATAGAAGTGCTTTAATTATTTCCTAATTGTTTCTCATCTTGAACAAATTACAAAAAAAATCACTATTGATGGAAATTCTGAATTACTAGTAAATATGTTAACATGACTTGGTTTTTTCAAAACATCTTTTTTTCTACTTTCTAGTAGAATCAAATATCATTTTTGCAATTGGACAGATTGGATTTAGTGACCCAACTTCATGTTCTATCCCACAAGTTGATATACAAGTCACAAATGACAGTGACTCTCTAGTTCTTCATTGGGGTGTAATTCATGACAGAAGCAAGTGAATGGTCTATTATTGCAGGGTGTGTTTCCTTATCGTTCATGTTTATTGATATTATACATCTTTGTTTCTTTCATTCATATATATTTTTTTCAACAATAATTGGAAACTTCCCTCCAATCATCCAAATGGAACAAAGACATACAAGAACAAAGCACTCAAAACAAGGCAAATCAAAATAATCTTGGAATTTGGATACACATTCAAAGACTAAAAATCAAAAAGGAAAATTAGTTACTTTGTAATGGCTAAAATAAAACTTCATTACAACTAATTCAATAGTGTACGCAGTAGGATTACAATGCAAGACAAAACCTCATACAAAGATGACAAAATTCCAACCACATCCTGAATAAAAAAAAGTAAAAAAGAAAAGAAAAGAAAATAATAAGCTTTATATTTCAATCTATACTCCTCAATACATGCTTGCCATCCTCACTACAAGCCTCAATGCCATTGTATCGTTACCCTGGTTATAAAGCATTTTGATGTAATGTTTTTCATCAATATCATACACCAAACCAATATTTACAGCTCCACTTGGGTTTAGATTACCCACACCTCCATTTTCTTCTGCTTCTATGCATACATCATAAAAGTCCCAATGACAAAAGAAATCAGAATCCTGAATAATAGAGATCCCAAATTGCATAGTCTACTAGCTGCTAGTGTTGCTGCCATTTCACTCCATTTTAAGTTATCACCTCAGCCCTACTAAAATGTAGGTACACAAAAAAATCAGAAAAACATGTGGAAAGGAAGCATAACATATTCTCTAATAATATCATCTTTTGATGAGACACTTTGCATATAGACAATAGTCACACTATCCTGTTAGCAAATCCACACCCCCCCCTACCCCCCCACTCTCCACACCCCAAAAACAAAGCACCAAGGGGAATGCTGATTCATTAATAGAATTAGCAAAAAGAAAATTAGCAAAACAAATAGAATTCCTTCCAATTTAAAAAAATGCATAGTAGAATTAGAATGATGAAAAAGAAAGATATAATCTCAAGATAAGTCAATTCATGAGGGGTGGTAAAAAGAAAAAAGAAAAAACTAAAATATATTTATTTTGTTTGGTTTTAGGACTAGAGTCATAAATTCCAAGTCAACTACAAGGCATTAAAATGCCTAAAATGAAGACTAGGCATCAGAAAAATTACTCAAAATGATATTCAACAATCTAAATCACCACTGTTAAACCAGATTACCTACAAAAAAATAAGATTCCAATTTGCAACTTAAAAATCTCCTAGAATTTCAATATAAAAAAACTCAAAATAGATGCCTAGTGACGCCTCTGTAAATGGAGTTGCACTTCCCAGCAGCGCAAGGTAGCATCTTGTTGATTCTTTCCTTAGCCGTACAACCCCTATCTCTTTTGGCTTTCTTTATGGCTTTCTTTTGGCTTCTAAAGAGGATGCGATCTTTTGCAATAGTAGCAATAGAAGCTGATGTAGCTCGAGGAGGGGCAGCTACCTCAGACTCCAGTATGAGCGAAGGAGGATCCGATCCTCCAGGGGGCTTGGTTGTCGAGTGAGAGAGGGGGAGATGGGAGATGGGAGAGAGGGAGAGATGATGAGAGATGCTAAAATCTCTGCGTGAGATGGGACAAAGGGAGAGATGAGTGAACTCCACAAAGCTCCGGGCTGAAATTAACGAAGCTCCCACTACTTTCTTTTTTTGCATGGGATAAAGGTAGACCCTTTCATTGTTTCACATGGGATGAGTGTGTAGACCGAAGCTTCCTATGGATGAATGAAATTTAACCCACCTGAAATGAACATTTAGATCATATTGCTCCCAACATCATGGCAACTAATTGTTTTAAAGCATTTCCCATATGTATTTATGGCAAATAGTGATATATATATATATATGTTTAAGACTATTTATATATCTTGTTTATTATAAGCTAATGTTCAGATGTTTTATATGATATATAATAGACAACGCAATGATGGGTAGCCAAATAGTACATACAAATTTTAGTGAGAAAACAAATGTCGAAAATGGTAGAGGCCTCCATTAGATTATGAGCATTACCATGAAAAAGCTAATAAAAGGCCATCACAAAGTTGGTAACATTTTTTTGAACCTATTGAACATGGGAAATGGATTATGGGAAATGAATTTTGTAATGAATAACAATTTTTGGTGATACATTAATGAACATGTGTGTTAAGCATTTTATAGTAAAAACATACTACAAGAAGAGGAATCCCAACATATTTAAAGTTCTTAAGTCTTAAGAAGGCTCTGTGTGTTGGTTCCAAAAATAAGGTGTATGGAACAACATGAAACCAAACAAGATTGGGAAACTAAATGAATATGCAAGAGGAAGAAAGAGATAGTAGTGGAAGCACACAAGCACATACAACAATAAGCCTACAAAGAAGTATGGTAGTTTATGCCAACTCAACACCTACTCTACTCTTAAAAGTATGCCAACATTGGGTTCCACTATCCACTATGAAATCATACCCTTGGTCTCTTTGAGATCACAAAGAACTCTTAATAAAACCACCTAGTTTTATCAAGCTTACTAGAAAACTCTTACATATAATATTGCTGCAAGTATAATCCTTCCTTGTTAGTAGAAATCCCAATACCCAAACTAAGGTATATAAAGAATGCCTATAAGTAGGCCAAGATGTACATGAAATAAAGCTTAAATATAAAGATTACTTAATGAAAACAAGGTGTTTCAGACTCCTCTTGAGTTGAATTTGATATAAGTTGAAGCTTGTTGAGAGTTGAGGCATAGGAGAGTGAATGTACATGGAAGCTTTTTAGTTCTCTTATGAATGCAATGTTTGTAGGTTAAAGAACTCTCCTTTCTCTTTAATAGTTTGAATGTTGCAACTTGCAAATCATAAGCAAAAATCTTTATTTTGATGATCAACAAACTCATGGTGAAAATAATATAAAAAATATCAAAGTTATGAAAAATACATAGTGCATTAAAGTGAAGTGCAGGCCATAACCGAATAGCACAGCTGTCCTTGCCTACCGCCTATGATGCAACTATATTGTAGTCATCCCCTAATAACCACCTACAATAATCCAGCAAGAGTGAAGTTCCTAAACAATTGCAGTCGATACCGTAGTTGCCTATAGATACTGTCCACGACCTCGCAGTCGGAGCCAAGGTGCCATCACCGTTCCGCCTTCCACCTTGATAAAGATATTGCTTGACAAACCCATGCTGGTTATGGATACTATCAAGAGTGCAACTAAATACCTTAACTACCCACGGTTCACCTACAAATGGACAACAATATGGGTTTGGGAGAAAAATCAAGATCCGACCATAACCGATATGCCATGGCACCTGCCATATCACTTGTGGACTGCAACTACTTGAGATCTACCTGATGCTTCAATGGTTGAAAATTTTGAATGTTCCCTTATATTAACTGAGCACAAACTACCCCTAACCACTAGTTTTTGAAGCCAACTATAAACGGAGTTAATTTGGGATTTTTTGATAGTAGTTGTAAACATTAAGTGAGCATTTAATCTTCATCTACTGAAGCAATAAAGCATTCAAGCCTTCAAGTTCTTAAACATTCAAATCACTACATTAAAGGCCTTCATTTACTTCTTAGGGAGATTCTTTTGCATTCAAACCATGCATTAATCATCGTCAAAGTCTTCCATTGCATCATTAAGAAACACCACTTAAAATTATAATATTTACTTTCCATTTCTATTTTTTTATTGCCTTGATTTGGTATTGGAGGCCAAATTCAAGAAGATTGTTGAAGTGTATTTCACAATCAACTTATTGAGTTGTATTCACGCCCTCTTGAGCTAGAATCAAGAAAAGTGCATTAGTACTAAGTTTTTATATGCCTACTTAATCTGGAACCAAGAAAAGTGCATTTGCACTAAGTTGTAATTTCTATTGAAGTGGTGGAACCCAAGACACCAAGGAGAGTGATTGAAAGAGTGGAATAGAGAAGGTATCTTGAACCACTATAAAATCCTTATTTGTTGTGTGATTATTTACATTGTTTACTGCATTAACTACAAAGAGGTTTTATAATCTTTACAAGGGGTTCTCATAGAATTTTTATAAACCCAATTCACTCCTTCCCTCTTGGGTTTAAGTCTTACCTAAGTGACCAACATGTGGTATCAGAATAGACTATAAATATATCTATAGAGATGTAAATGGCAAACCCATCATCTTCCTCATATGTATTTGCCGAGGGGCAATCCTCTACTCAGTCACCCCTATTTGATGGCATAAATTTTGCCTATTAGAACTAAAGATGAAGTAGTTCATTATGGCTAGTGATAAGGAGTTAGGGAACGCTATAAAAGTAGGAGTAACCCTCCCAACAATGGGCATTGGAGCTTGGACCAAAGATGATACAACCAATGTCCAAAATAATACAAAAGTGATGAACTATTTATTTTGTGCCTATCAATAATCAAATTTGATAGAGTTTCATCATGCACTATAGGAAAAAACATTTGGGATAAATTGGTGTCTATATATGAAGGTTCCTCCTAAGCTAAGGGAACAAGGAGGAGCATCCTCATAGGAGAGTTAGAAAATTTTGAGATAAAAGAAGGAAAAAGTATCTCTAAGATATATGCTAGGTTATGGAAGATAATTTACGCTCTAAAATGTTTAGATAAAGAAATCTCTAACTCTGAATAGGTCATAAAGATCCTAAGAGCATCCCTTGAATCATGGAATTAGAAGATTATCGAGATTGAAGAAGCTAAGGACTTAAATATACTAAAGGTTGATGATCTAATTAGTTCGCTAATGTCCCATGAACTGGTTAAGAGCAAGAGAAAGGAGCCTGATAAACAAAGAAAAATAATGGCTCTCAAAGCAACAAAGGAAAGCAGCAGTGAGTCAACCTCATAGATAGAGGAGGAGGTTGCTATGCTAGCAAGAAAATTTAAAAAGTTGCAAGAATCAATAGAGCTAGTGGCTTAAGAAGACAACCCAAAAACAATGAGAAGAAGAAAGAAGAAAAAAGAAGAAATTTGCCAAAATGCTACAAGTGTGGAGGTATTGGACACATGATAGTTGAGTGTCTAAATGAAGAAAAAGTGGATTTCAAGGAAAAAGATAACATAAGAGAAAAGACAGGAAAGAAAAATAATTGAGGTGGCCATCAAAGAATCAAGCTAGAGGAATGTATGTCATTGAAGATGGGTCTTTTAGTATAAGCTCAAGTTAAAGAGAGGACAAGGAAATAGGCAACATAGCAAGGATATGTTGCATGACTCAAATAGAGAATGAGTCCTCAAACCACACTTCCTCCAAGGACCAACCAGAAAAGAATAACAATGACATGGAAGCTGAGGTAAATTCCTATTACTCTTATAGTTTTGATTTTTCAAGCTTCACCAGTGACTATAGTAAATTTAATGAGTTTGATGAGTTCAACAATCATATGACTAAATCTTCAATGATTTTGAGACACTTAGACAGAAATTTACCCAAAAGAAGAGACATTTTGATGCTACTATTAAAGTTAATGCTATACTAGCTGAAAGAAACCTATCTCTACAAATAAAGTTAGTAATTTGAAGAAAGAGATGGAAATATTAAATAGCATATTAAACAAATTCTCCAAGAATCAATAACTAATTTCCTGTGTATGAATAGACAAAAGAATAAAAAGAGACTTGGATATGAAGAATCTAGTAGTGATGAGCCATAAGAAAATAGAAAATTCAATGGGTAGACTAAGGGTATGAACCTCATTGAAGAGAGAGAAAATTATCCTCATATTAGAAGATTCATAGGTCATTCTTGGGTAAGAAAACCATAGGCATATCAAGGACCAAATAGAATTTCTAGCAAATTTAGTTTCTACAACAAAGAAGGACAAAAAATATATGATTGCTATACAAGAAAGTTATAAAAAAACGTTTTAAGGTTGAGATGGAAACCCAAGGAAAGTGTAAAGCCCTCCCTCACACACAAATTCACTAACAAAAATGGACCCATTACTTTATTGGTATAAATGCATGGTCTTGATGACAAATAAAACTTAATTAAAGATTATGTACTAATGGTCGTTGCCAAGATTTTAATATGCAGAAATCAAGTTGTAAGTCTCATAAAAAATAAGCATAGGAAATATATTCTAGGGCATCAAGGCTTGGGCAAGTAAAGAAGTAAAAGACATTGTCTATCAAAATGAAAGATTATATCAGACAAAGACAAAGCAGTGTGCATACAACAGATTTTGTCTTTCATAAGTAAGCCAAAGTTAAGCCAATGGTCATTTGTTGATAACAAACAAAGCGAAGAAGTGAAAATCTTTTAGCAAAGTAGTTAAAGGAATTATGGCAGAGCAAAGACTTCATGAACCAATGATCGTCTACTATGAACAAAAACAGTGGAGAAGTGAAAATCTTTTAGCAAAGTAGTTAAAGGAATTATGGCAGAGCAAAGACTTCATGAACCAATGATCGTCTAC
>JAYJMB010079632.1:0-22175 GCA_036873735.1 Pouteria campechiana
ATGGAATGCTGATCTGGCTCTCGAGAAGATCCCGCCTAGAATCCTGCAAGATAGAGAAAATGTCAGAGGGCGCCGGGAGTGGTTCCGGCGCGGGTACTCCGACGCTCAAGTCAGATAGGGACCTTAATAGGGGGTGTGAATAATAAAGAGAGAGCCTAGAGAGCTTCCGTCTTGGAGGTACATACCTGAGTGTATTTATAGATGAGCATGAGTGCGTAGTTGGGATGCATACGTAGTCTGTACGCAAAGAGGATACCCAATCCTCCTATGAAATGGGCTCCGTAGAGATAACTAATGATAGTCCCATGAATGTTGGATTGCGTAGAGTTAAAAAATAGAAGTGCCTTTTGAATAGAGATCCTACGTGGCAAAGCGCAGCCTGACGAATTAGGTATCTGTGTTAGAGTTCTCTAACAGTGGCCCAATTGCTTTCTGCTTATTTAGGAATCACAATTTCTACCCTCATTTCTTTATACATGATGTATCATTTACCTACCAATGATGGTTGGACATCAACAAACTTCCTTAATATTTGTTCATCTGTTACCACGTCAACATAGGAGTGAAAATGTTTATGCGATTTGCCTACCATGGCTCAACGAATGGTGTAATCCAACTGACCCCATCTCCGAATAGCAAGGATTAAACACAAGTTCACTAAGTACAAAATTTTTTAACTTGATTAATATCATGTGCCGTTCTATATTAGACCATAAAAAATTCAAACGAATGTCATTTATTATTATTCATATAAATATAGGATGTACAACATTATTTATTGATAACCATACAATTAACTAAAATATTTTTTGTATTTTATATCCATAATTATGTTGTAAATAATGTTATTGATAATTTGAATGGTCGAGATGTCCAAATTTCATCATTGTATATTGATTTATTAAAAGAAAATAGAAACAACTGTAGTTCTCAGGTCCTTGCAGCATTTTCCAACACACTTTCTTAAAAAACAAGAAAAAATCGGCAATGACAAAAGAGGGGGGAAGAAAAAAATCCTCTGGTAAGGAAAAAATAAAAGAAAAAAGACAAAAACCGAACCCTAGCAATGTGGATATGCTTTAAAATTTCCTTAAGTATTTTTTAATTTTTTAATAAATCAAAACAAAACCCTAATGGTGTTGATACGCTTGTACGTATTAGTAAATGATGTGGGTTTATTTCCTATTTTTAAAATTAAAAAAAATATATTCATAATGTCGATAAAATTATGTAATTATATTTGCAAATACCCTGATTATTAACGAGGAATCAGATGCCGCGATTTCCACGTCCAGAATGACCAAAACCCCGCTAGAGATGCTTCGAATTCCTGTTACCTCCGCGGCATAATGTAAGAACTAAGAAGCTTGAAAGCGGTGCGGAAGCAGCGGCTGCATATTTATCTGACTACTCTCGTCTCTGCCGTCGTGTAGGAGAGGGATTGTAAGATCTCAACTCAACCATTCCTTTGCTGCTTTTTTTTTTTTTTTTCTATTTCTTTAGCAGAAAAAAGAGAGTGAGACGGAAATATGTTTCATTTTCTTCATTACAAAAACCTTTTCCGCTTCAACAGAATCATCCACGATGTCAAAATCCGATTCCTCCAGAACCCAATTCGCAAATGCCATTGCCAAACGACCCCCACATCCTCTCTCGTTGAATACCTCCAAAGCTCGCTAGGGTTCCCCTCAGAAGGGGCTCTGGAAGTCTTCCAACGGTTAAATGGCCAGAACCCGAAGAATCCCGATGCCGTCGTCACTTTCTTCAAAACCCATGGACTATCAGAAACCCACGTCAAATCCATCATCAACAGAGCCCCGACGCTCCTCCTCTATGACCCTGAATCCAGCATATGGCCCAAGATCGAATTCTTCCAAGACAAGGGTATTTCGGAGCCTGATTTAGGAGCCCTCATTTCCAGTCCCCATCTCTTCACCCGTAGCCTTGAAGGACATGTAAAACCAGCGCTTAATCTCCTCCGCGGCATTCTGGGTACAGATGAAATTGCAGTTCAGATGCTCATCCGGTCAAAGTTAATTTTTCACCTAGACAAATTGTGGGCTAACCTGACCATTCTGAGGAATTGCGGTGTCCCGAAGCACTACATTTTCAAAATATTTAAGAAATGGTCACCGATACTAATGGTTAATTCTGATCAGTTAAGTGAGGTTGTGGAGATGGTTAAAGGAATGGGGATCAAACCACAGTCGTATTCATTTGTGCTTGCAGTCATCACAATTGTAAGCTTGGGCCGTCAGAAATGGGATGCCAAATTCAAGCTCTATACAGGCTTGGGGTGGTCAACTGAAGAAGTACTGTCACTATTCCGGAAGAAACCTGCCTGCTTGACCCTATCAGAGGAGAAGATTACAAAGGGTTTTGATTACTTGACAAAAGAATTGGGATGTGGTCCTTCTCACATTTTGATCAACCCCAACCTCTTGTTTTTCAGTTTAGAGAAAAGGATTATGCCTAGGCATATGTTTCTTCAATTTTTGGCTGACAAGGGTTTCTTTAAGAAAGATGAGACCTATGTGAGAACTATTATGATGAATGAGAAGAAGTTCTTGAAGAATTTTGTTATAAGGTATGAATCAAAGGTCCCTGACATACTGAAGATTTATAAGGGTCTGATTGGCTCGAAGCTACTAACTGTCTGAGATGGAGAAGGTGGTAATGTTCAATAAATTTTTACCATTTTGTTTGTGAAATGATGATGCATTTGCTTCTTTAGATATGCAGATTTCAAGCTGATGAAGCTCTAAGTGCCAATTTGATGTCTTGAAGAGGTATGGCATCTCAAATTATTAGATTACAAATATTGTTTAAAGCAGATCTTTAGCTCTGACTGTAGAATCTAATTGGTTAGAGATTATGAAGATTGTTAAAAAAATAGTGTTCAAATTGTCAAACTGTTCATCTACAGATGATGCTAGGGGTACAACTCGGGCTCATGAAACTCGGGTTCCCCCCAACCCTATTTTTGAAAATTAGGCTTGAGTTGAATTTCGGGTTAATGAAAATCTGATGTAGGTTTGATTAATTGAAATACCATTATTTAAATTGCCTATTCATGTTTCAAAGTTCAAACTAAATGGAAAGCCGCCTATTCATATTTTAAACTAATGAAAAACAAACAACACACCATTTAATATTAATGTGTGTGTATATATATATATTATAAAATATTTATGTTGAAATTGGGTTTGGGTTGACCCCAACCCAAGTTGAACCCGGGTTCTTCAAGTTTGAGTTAAGAAAAGCTGAGTTTGAGTGCTAATCAAATTCTGGTTTGGCAGGTTGGGTTCTACCCACCCCAAGTTGCACCCCTATATGCAGCCTGTGCGGTGCGATGTTGGATTGGATCAACCCCTCTTGTGAAGTATGTCAAGGCATGGGATGGTAGCTTCCACAAGTATTCAATGACATACGTATGTTTGCTAGGAAGGTCAGGAGGGATCTGGAATTTTTATGGAGGATTCACTGTTAGTCCGGGGTAATTTTCTGCAGGTTTTGACTTCAAAAGGCCTGATTGATGGGGATAGAAGCCACTTAATTGTTTTATAGTGAGCAGTTGTTGGAATTGCAATGTATGTGTAAAAGCAGTCAAAAGGTTTCATGCAAAATTAAACATTTTTGTGAGTAATGATGGGATCAAAGGAATTGGATATCAACAAACAACCTCAGTGCGTTAAAGCAAATTTAGTTTTTTGTTTGCAAAGTTGCAATTTGAATCATTCTTGAAGATTGTGGCCCAATTGCATTCTTCTTATTTAGGAATCAAAATGTCCACTTTCATTTCTTTATACATGTTAACATTTGGTTTTGTTTAACCTTCATGAGAGGTTCTAATGTGTAAAAGATGTCTTTTGATTTGAATTTTCCATCACAACGGCCATCTCTTTATGGCTTATTAATCAGATGTAAGATAAAAAGCAACTCTATGAAACTTCAGCGAAATCTTATGAATGGAACGTGTAGGAATAGTAAGACGTATTCATTGTTGCCTTTCTTAAGCAAACGGAAAAATGTGTGTTATCAAGATGGAATCTATTACATGTATCTCACATCTAAGCCTTAAAGCCTTACTGTTTCTCTTCCTGGTGAAAAAGGTCACAGCTTTCTTTTGCGGCTGTCTTCATGCAAGCCATTGCATGCATATATTACTAACTACTAACCAGCAGGGATCTTTTTGTAATTATTAAACTTGGGTGGACAATAATCTGTGGTACTGAGGAAAAGAATTTCCCTCAAAAATTTTCTTGTTTTTTTTTTCACTCTTTTTTAATTAATTTACTGCGATCTTTACTCTCAATTCAAATATGAGCTGCTTGAACATGTAGAGTCTCATTTAAGCTATTAGTTCGCAACCTCTTTTACCTCATCTGAGTGTTTAAAAAATTCAAACAACTATGGGTTCTGCTATCATGATCTTTTATATTATTTGAAGTTAGTTATAATAATATTTGAAATTAAAATTTGCATATTTAACCTCATGAGTTTTCAGAATTTGAAAATTCACTATAAAAATCATCATTTCGAAAAAAAATATTAACAAAAAGCGCAACTATCCACAATTCACAAAGCATTACCATCAATTACCAATTACTGTTACTATTAAGATTTCTTTTTTAATGATTGTTTAGCACTACCTTTTTTTAAACCAAGTTGAATCCAACTGATCCCAACCGACCCCAATTTGAATTACTTACACAATGTAACTAGGAATGTAATCATTCATTATTATTCTCTCTCTCTCTCTCTCTCTCTCTCTCTCTTCTCTCTTCTCTCTCTCTTCTCTCTCTCTCTCTCTCTCTCTTTCTCTCTCTCTCTCTCACACACACACACACACACACACACACACACACGCACGCACGCACGCACGCAGGGATGGGTTATGGGTAGCCCTCTCTCTCATACGCGTGCGTGTAAAGATGGGTTATGGATAACTATATGATAACTCTATAAATTATCCAACTTGAAAAATGGACTTCAACAAATGACTGGGATCAATGAAGAAAGACATTATGCTTCTAAATTAGGGGCACTTGCATAGTCATAACTCAAATTTCATATTTTACACTTTTTTATTCATAAGTTTCAATTTTGAAAATAATGATTTCAGGTTTGACATCAATTATAAATGAGGTATTTTGTTATTGAATGACTTAACACATTCTAGAATTAAGTCAAATGACAAAAATGCGCCATCTTCTTGGACACCATGCATGTTCTCTTTACAGAAATAGTTTTTGCATTTAGATGACCTGATCTATATAAAACAGATACTTTCAAAGACAGCGACACTTGACTATTTACTCATAGGTCTCATGGGCTAAAAAAATTGTTAATAGATTCGAATGCTGAAGCTCGTATAGCCTTTTTATTAAATGATATTGAAGTTCTTTGATGCTCAGGATGATGGTCTGCGAAGTTTTTATTAAACCTTAAGTTGTTTAACGCGAAATTGAAACTTTTGGATAAAAAGGTACAAAATTGCAAACCATTAGGCAGGAATATGTAAATACCCCTCAAAATAATGCACTCTTTTTGTGCTGCGCCTGTTTGCTTATTTCTTTGTTGTCTTAGAAATTTTCAACATGCCATCTCAGGAAGTTATGCATTTCTTGGATGAGTTGGCTGGTGGCTTGGGTGAGCATACGTTTTTCAATATTGAAAAGGTGATGGAAGGCGATGACAGATCAACAGCCGGGGTGATGTGGCACTTAGGTAATAAAACTGTGCATCCAAAGAATCACCAGCATTCTTTCTAGTCTTGTTGCTAGTACGTATGATGGGAGGACATTTTCAATTGCAGAATGGAAGGACAAGCCAATTCCCTTCACCAGAGGTTGTAGCTTCTATGAATGTTCAAATTACGAGGGAAAGCTCGTCATTGAGTACTAAACCTCACACCTCTCTTTCGAAACTTGCCCATCATGGGGATATACCGACTTTAAACTTTAAACTAAGTGGATGTTGTATCTGCGTGCAGGAAAGCTCGAGTTGTCATTGAGTCGCCACTCAAGCCAGGTGTATTTGTGCTCGTAAGAACGATACCTTCATGATGATAGAAAAATTATCTGATCTTAGGCTATGAATTTCTATTCTAAGCAATAATTACGTTTATGCTTTGGGTCATCTGGAACCTCATAATCCACGCTAGTATCATGCTGCATGGTAGAACACAAACACACGTATAGACAACATGAAAAGGGAAGAAAAAAGGAAAAAAAAAAAAAAAAAAAGAGACAACAGAAGAACAGCCCTGGGTTCAATTCCAATTTAAATTCTTCTGATTGGCAAATCTTAAAAGAGGGGAAGAATCAGAAAAAAAGAAAAAAAAAAAATCCAAGTGTGTATGCATTACCCAATGAATTGCAAATATTTTATGCAGAAGTAGATAAAAGATGCCTCACCGGATGAAATGCAAATATTGTCTCCAGAAGAGCACAGAAAAATTAAATTTCTTCCTTAAAGAGGTCTCTGACAGTCTGTGAAAGTGTACTAAACCTAAAGCTGATTATTTGTTGAAGTTAATTGGGTAAATAAAGCTCTACTTTCCCACAGGTAACAAAAATGAAAAGAAAAGAAAAGAACAGAACAAACTTATAGTTTAGTGGTATCCACAGACAAGTAAATCAAGCACTGTCACTTGCAAACTCTGTTTCTTGATTCTTGTCCTCAATTCCAATCTAAAGCAAGTTTCAGTTAGTAATTCATTTACTGATTGTGCATCCCACGTGAGAATTTCAGAAGCTTTTGAGCGTGGTCAGTTCTGTATTCGACCGGTTCCCAAATTTAACTGAGAGTAAGCTGCTCCTGCAGTTTTCATTTGTTGCTTAATGCAAGTCCTCAGTAATATTTTAGTGACAGCTGCTTTGTTTCCTGCAGAATTCCTACTGAAGCCTCATATTGTACTGAAGATTATAGCCAGGATTTACAAGCTATTCATTGAACCTATGATCCTTCCAGTTTTCGTCTATTACATGCACCTTTGGACATTTGCTACACGCTTGATCAGTTACATTGCCAAGATAGTACTGATGATTTCGAAGTTGTTTCGATGAGAATTACATGTTTTCTTTTTATACTATGAGAATGTACTGGGCCATTTGAAGATCTATCTACAAATTTTTCTCCATAGTTCAAATATGTCTGCATAGTTTTAAAAATTGCAATGAATACATTATTTGACTATATTTGCAAATTAATCAACACTATCAGAGACTTAATGAACATAGAATCAATTGAAGACTCATACAGATAGCACTGAGTATGCAAACCTTGGTCTTATTTTTGAAGTAAATAATAGAATTAATGAATATAGAATCAAGTAAGACTCAAATATTCCATTGGTCACAAGTATATTATAAGATGGGTCGAATAAAACCTCTTGCTGTTGCAACAAATCTGATGCCTTCTATTAAAAATCATGGACAACTGCAACTCATTTACCATCTTCAATTATAATCCAACTTCCAACCTACAGTAGCAACTATCCCTAGATGGACTAGAACTGATGCCTGGCCCTTACTCTAGGGACTGATTCCTAGCATCTACTTGACGTGTGGGCTTATTGCATGAATTAACCCATTATCTGAAACCAGTTCATGGCTTTGTCCTTAAGCTCTCATGCAGCCCCATTCCCTGATCTGCCTTGACTCCCAACTTGTGTACTTCTGCACACAACCCTTCTCAGGAGAATTGTCCACTCTCTCTGTTGAGCCTCGGCACACCCTGTGTAATATCCTCTTGGTCTAACTCAGGCATCAACTAATTCAGCTCTTGGCTTCATATCCTGCTTAGCACATTAGGTGCTTGTCTAATCAATATATCCAGACCTAAGGATCAAGTCCAGGCCTTCACTTTGGTCTACTAACTCTTCAATACCCTCATCTCAGAAGAGATTTCTATCTTAGTTGGTTCTATGATTGTGAACTCAGGACCTATACAAAAAACAAAAACAAGAGAGAGAGAGAGAGAGAGAGAGAGAGAGAGAGAGAGGACTCCTTTCACTTCTAAAGAGGAGTAACTAATTTCAAAACATCTGAGTAGCAGATGATGGGGCAGCCTAACCAATGGCTTAAGATTTTTTATTTTTTTTTTCCGCATCATTATTGCTTGGGCTTGTTGAACCAACATAACCTAAAAGAATTATCTTTTAGGATTAAATTATATCAAGCTCAAAAATAGGAGGCAAGTGTTAAGGGCTTACATGGCTATCAACAGGCTTACATGGAGTCAAGCTAGCATTCAGACAAATCAAACTCCTTGGTGAAGTTGGACCCCTTAGTAAAGCCCTCATATTTTCATGAATAAATCCAGGTGTTGCACATAGGCAGTTTCTTAGCTAGATCAAAAAGGATATTCCTAGAACATGTACACAACATATAAGGGACGTATCCTAGTTCATCAAGGGATCATTTGTAGCTAAAGACCCGACTGAAATATCTACATAAGGAACACAAATCTGTTGAGGAGGGTGACCAGGCTTCAATGTCTAAGCATGCCCCTTAACCTCTCTATCTTTCATCTCTCTTTTTACTTGCCTATTCTCTAATCATTCTTGCCAATTTAGGCATTGGATTGGGCTTCGTTGCACAACCCTCAATCCCCTTTTTGTCGATCAAAGAATCAATCTTGAAGATTTCATTGTGTCCTAGTTCTAATTTGGAGCAGATCACCTGTTGCTACCAAAATTGAGCAACAACAATTAAATGATGCAGATAAATACTATGTAGCGGATCTAGCTTTCTCGAAATAGATTGTAGCCGCTAGTTTAAGCATGGAATTTGTGCATTTGCTCATTGCACAAGGGAATTTGTAAATCACTTCAAAATACTGATTTGTTTGAACCCAATCTACCTCCTGATTGAAAGCTTGGAAATTCATTCAGAGGGGGCATCTTGATCCTTTTCGTTTTAGCTGTTTAATTCTATGAAGGTTGAGAGTTCTTACAATTTATGCCTACAGCATCTAGGAGCCAGTAACATACAATTGATGGCTGTCAACAATACATACGACCCTTTTTATTGTAGTTTGCCACTTTGCCCAAGGTGAAATTGGAACCAAACTTCTTGAGAGATGTAAGAAATGATTTCTGCCATTAAAGCAGCTGTACCTGGCCGGTCCTCTCTCATGAAAGATAACTGGCCATCCCGAAGTCAACAATAGATAAGACAGACGAAATGATAACTGAAGAACAGCAAATTCATGGTTCTAAGTTTTCCTTTCCTGCTATCTTGAGTTCTAATTGATATAAACAAGCATTTCATGTCAACAACAAGGACTTACCAGGTATTACTTCCAGTGTAGTGAGACTGGGAAGCTTCCAAATTTAGCTTCTATGCTTGCTTTGCAAGCATAAAACCCCTTGATATAGGCCTGAAAAATAGTTTAGATAGGTAGTTGGGTGCTATGAAGTACTAAACCTTCATAGAAATGCTTATTCTTTTACCATTTGGATGGTTTTGAGGATTCAAAATCCTCAGCAAACAATTTATGTAAACAATTACTGACTTATTACAAAAAGGAGGCATTGTCAAATACAACTTAAGAATCACCAACATATTTGTAAACAATTCAGTTGATTGAGTTTAGCTGGCAGTCTGAAATAGAATGTTGATTTGACGCCCCTACCGATAGTTAAATTAATTGTCTATTCATTAAGATTTATTTTTCTTCATTGCATCAATGCATTCACTTTTTGAGCTAGTTGTAGTTATATGATGCTGCAGAAGTTTCAATAAGGTTAGATAGTCGATGGGGTCATCACCTTCTTAACAACGAAGTACGATTGCATGCAGTATGTACCCCAAAAATCTTTGGCATAGAGTTCATATTTTTCTCAGTCAAATTGTGAAGTGTGTGCTACTAATAAGGCATTTCAGCTAAGCAAATCGTGGGAGAAAACCATGCCTGGAACATTTAACAGAGGAAGAAACTACCTCAGGTCCTCAGATTCTATAGTGTTGCCTTAAGAAGCTACAGTTGCGAGACTGAAGCTTTAGCTTTGTAATTCGGTAGTAACCTTTTCATGAAGGGCTAATCAACAAGTTACCTTCGAAAAATGTTGAGCATGCATGCATTTCATGAAGGTATATTAACATGCAAAAGAAATACTAAAGTTTTTATGGAGAACTTGAATCATCATGGAAGATAAAAGTGCAAAAAATGCCTGTGAGATCCATTGTGTAGTCATTTATGCTTCATGGAAGATTCATTTCATTGAATCTTCATGCTTGTGAGATCCCACCATAAGAATACTTCCTCAGAAATTCAATGTGTCTGCTAATCATGCAGGCCTTGTGGGTTAAATCAAAGATGAATCAAAATAAGTTGCCAATAGTCCACAGATTCAAACGAGTATGTGAGTTAGCAAACTGCCAGTAATTAAGGCATTCAAGACTCTCATCAGTAGAAGGTATGAAACCTATAACTGAAGTTAAAAGTGAAGGACATAGTACCAAAATGCCTACTTCAATTCAATCATATTGAGTTTTTTTTTTTTTTCCCTAGTTAACAAAATTTTGAACAAAAAATTTTGGAAATTTTCCATCTCCAATGTTTTAAATATTCAGAGAAATGAATATTAGTGTCGATCATTAGCACATTTCTCAACTTAGGACAATTTGGTATTTAGCTACCTTCCTCTATGGCATAACAATAATTTCCCAGCAATTTGTGCTAAAACTGTAGGTAAAAAAAAAAAAAAATGCTAGGACTTCAACTGTACTATCCAAATTTTACTGAAAGGTACCCGTGTATCCATTCTCAACGTTTAAACCTCAGTCTATAGCCATATAAATGTCTATCCTTAGTACTGGAGTACTTTTCAGGTAAAAACTACATATAAAGACCCCCAAATGCATTTATCTTCTACCAATTTCGCCCAAACTTCAGCTTACAGCAAATAATTAAATTCAGATAACTACCTGTCTCAGGGGAAAGCATTTAGCCTATTTTCTGATTTGAAACCGTTGCCAGGACATAAGGCCTGCCGTCAAGGCATCAGGCCCACATTTCAAGTTGAAAATCTATGCAAAGGCATCAAAGACCCATTCAAAATGCTGTTAACTCTCTTCAGTTGTTAAACTTGTAGATAAAATGTGCAGAAATTGGAGGATTCCTCCAAGTATTCCCCAAATAACCTTTATGCCTTTTCATAACTCTCCAAATTCAAACTCCATCTAAAGGCCCATCCCATAAATTCCAAGTCTAAAGGCATTTGGCCTACTCTATCCTTTTTTCAACTGAAGGTCAAGCACCTAAATGCCTATGCTGGCTTAGACAACTAAAAGCAACATGTTGATGACTGGAAACTGATAGAGTCGGAACTCCCTCATTTCAAAGGGCAGATTCTGGTAATTAAGTTCAGCATGAAATTTTCAAAATATTATTTAAGTCCCATGATTTCAAAAGCATCAATGTAGAGACATTAATTCAATGCCTAGTGGATTAGCAAACACTTCTGCCAGAGGAATGTATAAAAATCATTTTAAACTGCCCTCAAAACAACAGAAAAGAGGAAACGAATTCACATGAACTGTTTTAACATTAAAAAACAATAAAAAAGGCACACACGAACTAGAATGGGATGTCTCCCCAACCACAGTTCATGAGCAGGGTATCCTTACATCAAACAGCCACAACTATTCTTATAAATTCATGTCCATGGACTTGAATGGGATCCTTCCACACACCGTAAATAAGCAGGGATATCCAGATATCAAATGCCCACAAGTATTCTTGCATGCACAGGTCCATAAGTGCAGAAACTTACTCAAACAGCCATCATGATTCTCACAAATTCATCATAGTCAACCTGTCCATCACCATCAACATCAGCCTCCCTAATCATCTGGTACAACTCTTCATCCGTCAGATTCTCCCCGAGATTGGTCATCACATTCTTCAGCTGCTCACAGATACATAATTATGAGAATCCATGTATAGCTAATTGCCTCTTGACCAATTTTTTATTTGCATAGAGCAACTAATCCATGCAGAAAAGATGGGTAACACCATGACAATTACCAATCACATGCATGGACCACAAATTTTAGTTTTTCATCTCTCTTCAGTTCAGACATTGTCTATTGCCATTCCGATTGTTAATGGACTGGGGTTTAATTTGACTGAAGTTATATGGTGTGACCCATCTTTCGCAAAGCCTTAGATTTTCTGCAAAAGCAAGATGCATGCTAGAATGAAAAATTGACTTAGGTAAACAGAAAAAAACTGCGTTGCCCCCTTTCTCTATTGTAACTTATAAAGAGTGCACAACTGTGAACCATATATTGAAACCTTTTCAGTGCAGAAGCCGTCTCTGTCACAAATGCCCATTGGTTTTGGTAGTCAGGTCCATGTCCTTCACCTCAGGCAGTTTTTCCCATAGATTGCAATCATCAAAAGGTGATAATAAATATCCTATTTACCACAAGGCAAACTCACAGTCAAGGATATAAAAATCTACTAATCCAAAGCTTTGGACCATCCAACTGATGCAGCCAGTGAAGCATAAACCCATCCTAGAAGCAAACCCGTGGACAGGAAAGCCCCGATCAAAAGGCAGGTGAACTGAAAAAATGATACCATTGCAGATATGGTTTACCCTTCGGATAACACAACAGATTCTGATGAACGACACAGGAAATGGAGACCTGATTATTGCTATGAAGCATACAACAGATGATTATTTGTATATATGCATTTCTTCATTTTCTGAACAATCAACACACAAATTTCCAGGAAAAGAAAGTGTTTGATTGCATTGATGTTCACCTCATTAGCAGAGATGTAACCATTTTGATCCTTGTCAAATACTTTAAAGGCTTCTCGAAGTTCCTCCATTGCATCACTCTCCTGTGGAAAAATAACAATAAAGATAAACATGACAGTTTTGATTATCCATTGTCCAGATTAGGAACGCATGCATGCAATCTCAGTGAGCTTTCTGTGTTAGACATCAAGAGCAGCAATTCTAGGGCTGATTTTATTTTATTGCTTTCCTTATCTTGATTCTTTTTACCTTCAATTTCCTGCCCATAAGCTCCAAGAACTCTGCAAATTCGACAGTCCCATTGCCATTGGCATCAACCTCGCTTATCATGTCCTGGAGTTCTTCTGCAGTTGGGTTCTGACCTAGGGAACGGATTACAGCATCCAGTTCCGCTATGGTGATGCAACCTACAAAAGAGAAGAAAGAAGAAAACACTGAAAACAATTTAAAGCCTGATCAAGATCATGCAAGATTGTGGGTCACAACAGTGATAACAGAATATGGCTGTTGGTATGGAGGACCATTCTAGTTGGCAAATGCGGAACAATGTCTATCCATCCATGTTTTATTTATTCTTTTCAATTACTAAAAGTAATAACTTTAAACAGAGATGATGTTAATTATGGAGACTTTTCATCCCTAAATTTGCTTGGAAGATATATGTTTGGTTTATAGTAAATAGAGTGCAAGAGCCAGATACGGTCGTTAACTGCCCTTTACTCATAACAATCTTACTTTTTGCACATCATCGCTCATTATTTTAACAAGTCTATCTATTTCATCTTTATTCACTTTATAATTGACATTCTACCATTATTATCTATTAAGATTAACCCCTTTAAATAGCTTGATTTTGATGATGAATGAACAATAGTACTAAGTTTTGATGATGAGCAAACACATGAGTGAAAAAGTTGAGTACTAACAAATCTGGTTTTAAGTGTTGCAGAAGTAAAATGAAAAACTTAAAGAAGAACACAAGGAAACTAAATTTAATGTGATATGAGATTCAAGAACTTTTATTAACTCATACACATCACAAAACAAATAAGAAAGGAAGAAAACAAGTAAATGCAAAGGAAAACTAAGGTTTTACAGTACAGGAGATAGCTCAAAGAAAAACTTTACACTCTACAGAGGTCTCTAAAACACTTTGAAAAGTGTCTAAGTAAAATCAAATTTTTCAGAGATGTCTATAGAGGATAACTCAACATTCAGAGGTCTGCAAAACTAGCTGTCACTAGTAGTTGGAACTGTCAAACCTTACAGAGGAGAAGTCTCGACCTTCAGAGGTCTGAAGGTCTGAAGAGGTCACTAAACTGAAGGTATCTTGTCCAGGCGGAGGTCACTGAACTGAAGGTATCCTGTCCAGGCAGCATACAAAGGACAGATCCTCTTCTTCAGAGGTCTACATTTATTGCCGCAATGGTCACTGACAAGTTCACTTGACCTACAGAGGTTTGGACCTCGTCTACAAAGGTCTATAGCTTTGTTGTTGAGTGGATTGCAACTCAACGTAAACAGTCAAAATCTCAATAAGCTATCTCGCAACGGCTACAATCTCTACCAAATGCTATAAATAGAAAATCAAGGTGTTGGAAGAAGTAGTTAGACATTCAAAAAGTTTATTCATGTGCATTTACAAAAGCTAAAAATTTTTCTTCCAAGAAAGTTTCAACTCCAACTGCTCATCACTTTGATCAAGCTCAAAGCAACATCAATTTCAATTCTTAAGGAGTCTGTAACTCTGTAGTTTATTGTTTATCATTATTGTTTGCTTTACATTCTATACAACTTTGCCTAAGTAAGAGGCAAATTTTCTATAAATGTTAGTTTAGTTTGCTTATTTGTTTCAGCAAGTAGGAAGCTTACTGTATTGGGTGTGATTTGTGCAAGTAAAGAAACTTGCATTATTTGTAAGGGTTTGTTGGTAAGCTCTAGAAAACCAACCGTAACACAATAGAGGAAAACTGTCTTAGAGAAATAGAGTAGGATCGATTATAAAAATCATTGTGCAATGTGATCTCTATCTTTTCTTAGCACACTTGTTTTAATTTGGTCAAAATTTCTTTAAGCTCAATTCACACCGCAACCACCACCACCCCCCCAACCCATTTGTAAGGGAACCAACATTATTTACACTTTTACACAAGATTTTTTCACTATTTTCTTCTCTTTACATCTCATTTAAGTCAAACTTAACATAGTCTTACAAAAGTGATGATAATTGTAGTGCTTGGACTGGCTAACAATGGAATCCCATTTCCTTGCTTGCCATCTGGCTAATAAATCACTAAGTAGACAATTTCAGTTTCTCACATCCCATAGCAAAGATTAAGTTTCTTTAGATCAATTCAATCTTTTTGGTTAACCAACGACTTTGGGTCGCTGATTCCTATCATCTAGGGGATTTATCTAATGATTTCAGCCATTAGAGGTTAGACAAGTGAGAAGACAGCTAAAAAATAGTGTAGGTCGACTTATATTGATCTCTTGAACTCTGAGATCATTCTTGGACCTTGTCTTGATGCATCTTTGCTTCCATAAACTCTTTTGTAATGGCATTGATGATCCTTTGAGTTACTTAAATAACCATTTGAAGATCCTTACTTGATCATTTTTATGGAAATACTTAACAAACTCATTGATTATATTAAATTAATCATATACAAGTTTTGTTATTTATCAAAATCAATCCTTAAGAGTCAACAGTCACAATAAGCCTCGTCCTATTCTTAGTTGAACTAGTTGAAGAGGCCAGTATAGTCATGCACTTACTACATTAGTTCTTTTAAATGTCTCTCTCTAACAATAAAAGGGGCAAAATGCAATTGCTAAATTAGTCTTATTCAACAGCATCTTCCTGTTAGGGTGAGGATTGTAAATAAAGATTATCCTACACATGAATCAAAGCATAAAAAATCATACATAGAGAGGTAAAATGATTTACATGAAAAACCTTCAACACAAAAGGAAAAAACAATTAGAGAGAGATAAAGATCCATTATGAACATGTGGGTTACAGAGATTGACAAATGCCTTACATTCATTCCCAACAATCAACACACTCTCCAAACCCTTTCTCTCACTCTTGGGAACTCTAACGTCTATCTCATTAGAGATAGAGAAGATCTCACACCCTTTCTTTTACCATCTCAACCCTAAAGTTACAACTAAAAACTTAACTGAAATAATAATATATAGCATTTCTAATGGGCTTTGTAACAATGCACTCATCCAGCCTAACTCAAATGGACTCACATGAACCCAATAGATCTTGTAGAATATGAGATATTAAAAAAACCCAACAATCTCAACCTTGGCTTGGATTCTACAACCATCAAGCCAACGTAAAGATGAAAAACCAATGGCATAGTAAAATCTGCATTTCAATCTTTAGCTTTCTATTCGTTAAGTCATCTACCATACCTGAACCAACATAATTGCATCTCCACCTAAGGCACCTACACAATGCACCATCATATATCCCCTGACACCATTTCTTCCATCTCGTAAGAACCTGAATGCTACAACCAAAGATAATGAAGATCAATTACAAATGTGCGCCTCATCCATCTTCTTTGTCTCTTTATGGAGCTTTCCCTACAAACAATATTACTTCTCGACTAATCATCATCTGCACACTACTTGTACCATCACTACTTACATGTTGGACTGGCCAGATTCACATACCTCCATGACTGCTACCTATATACAACCTTGTAATTGCAACGCCTTTGTCCATTCAAATGATCACACCAGTACAAAAGCTCCACTTATCATTGTATTCGCTGTCTCTTCACTTGTATGACAAATCACACTTTTTAATACACCCATTAGCTCAACCTACTCCTACATACTATATACGTGCCAAACCACATACGTGTAAAATCGGCACACCACCCACATGCCAATGCAACTCATCATGCACTCAACCACACACTACTCGCGCATCTGCTACCAAATCATGTACTACATTGTTATATTTGTTTTATAAACCACCATATTCTTAGAACGTCTAGTTCTTACTATCATCCGCTGTCAATCACAATTATAGGATTTACAAGATTCATCCACCATTCACTATCAATCATAGTCTCAGGAATATGGTATATAAATTGTCCACCGTTTACCACAGTCTAAGGAGGCACAGCCACCGTCCACTATTGATCATAGGAAAACCAACCCACCGTGGCTAGCCATCCTTCTTTCCTTTCTTCTAGCAAGCCACACAAATGCACCAAGTCATCAATCACCAACCTATTCGATAATTAGATCTAACTGCACAACAATGCCAAGTACTCATTCATGATCAACCACTACTTTGAATTTAGCATGATCTTGCCATTCATTTGCACTACAATCTTTGACCCAACAGTGATCTGCTAGCCTGTATCACAGATCTCAATTATAGGCTCTAATACCACTTGTTAGGATCACAATCGCAAACAAAGATCATCATAAACACAAATCACAGCATAAACAATCATATACAAAGAGGTATAACGATTTATGTGAAAAAAACTTTAATGTAGAAGGAAAAATTCATGGGAGAGATGAAAATTTCATTCTGAATATACAGATTACAAAGATTTACATTTTGAATGTCTCACACTCATTCCTAATAATCACTTCCAAAACCCCCTCTCTCATACTTGGGAACTCTAGAATTTTTCATGATGGAGATTGAAAAGATATCATACCTCTTCTCCCCTATCTCAAAATTATAGCCCCAATTGAAAACCTAGCTGAAATAACAATATAGCATCTTTAATGTGTTTTGCAACAATGGACTCACCTAACCCAACTTACATGTATGAACCCAACGGCCCTTGTAGAGTACAAATACCCAAAAAAACCTAAAACTTCCCTTCATACACCAATATGAGTGCAATAAGACCAGCAACAACAAGATTTGCTTCACCCAGCATGGTATACCCACGTATCATAATTATTAGAGCTAGCTGTTGACCATCGATCTAGTAATTCTTAAATTTGGAAATTTGGCGTTCTTATAGAATAATGTTTGTCATCTCTTGCAAGTTCTTTTAAAAATATGTATGCATTAGAAAGAACTAATTCTTTCTTTTAAAATACTTTATTATATGCTAAACTTGTGGAGGAGTCCTAAGTAACAAACTATACAAGAAACTCGAAGAAACAAAAAGAAAATAAATAAATAAATAAAACTCATATATATATATATACTTATGTATAATATTTGTATGCAACCGATTGCACCAAAATTTTCTATGCAACCTCAGATAGCTCAGATGTTACTTACACATTTCAATAACAGTCAATTTGGGCCTCACTCAATGATTATATAAAATCCAATCCGATTATCATATTTATCATCATATATTTAACTAAGATATTAGAAATATTTTTTATCACAATCTTGTGTAGGCTGCAATGTTTAAAAAAGTATAAAACGTATGTAAAATTCAAAACTTGCTAAGATCCATTAACTCAAACTTTGAAATGTTATAAAATCCTATGCAATTATTATTCTAAAAAGGATGAATATTTTAAAAGGTTTTGATGTTTAATTAAAAATATGTGGGTCCATCTAATAATAAAACAAGTAATGATTTACTTTAAAATGATTTTAATTTTTGTAACCAACTTAATTTTTTGATTGGGATGATATTTGAGTTCATTGCTAACCAAATAATGATAAGATAATGATTAGGTCAGATTTTATATAATCATGAAGTTAGGGCCCAAAAAAGTTGTACTACCAATTTACTTTAGTGGTCAGAGTGTATAAGTGGACAAATAAGACCCACACCTACATTACATAAATTCTAGGGGTGCAACTTGGATCAGAACCAACCCCTTTTTATAGGGTAGGGTTAAGATAAATTGGGTATGGTGTCAATTCGGGAAGCACCCGTAGCCACAAATCAGTTCAGTGTGATTAAGAGGCTACAATATCCAATCCTTGATTGAATTGGTCATCATCACATAAAAATAACAAGAAAGATAAAGAAAAAACCTAAGCATTCCATAACAATTATGACAATCATGAGTAGAATTCTTATTTAATTCATTTGTACTTGAAAAGGTATGTTCTTTATAATTCCTCAAAGTTATTCATCTTCTTTATCTTTTTCTTAATTTGACAATCAAATGATGATATTCATTGAATAGATAAAAAAACGTATATGCATTAGATCATAACTTGATTTTAATCCAAAAATGAACGTAACCAATATTTGGGAAATTAGGTTGGGTAGACATCAATCCAAACTACCTTACTAGAATTCTTATAAATAAGATTAGGGTAGGGTTGATATCAACCCAATGCTAACCAACCTGATTTACACCATTAATAAATTCGGCTGCCGGTGTACCCATCAAGGCCACCATATAAAGAGTGACTAACACGAATTATAATAATAAATAACGCTACATTGCATACTAGCATTGCAACCATCTCATGATAAATTGCCGGTGTAAGAGTTAAAACCTTAAGCATCTATGCAGTGAAAAAGTGCGTATTTTTCATTTGTGATCATACTCAAACTAAAGCTTTCAAGTTTGAGAAGTAGAATAGTTTTGGCATTCGAAATTTACCATGAAAGGTAAGTTGCAATTTAAATATCTACTATTCAAGTTATGCTATAGCTCGAATGTATGCTTTGCTTCCGTCTAAGACAAGGACCCTTGATTAATTGGAGAATTGACTCAAGTCGACATTAACAGCTTTCGACCTTAACACATGAAGACAAATTGAAAGAAAAGAAACAAGAAATCCCCTAACAATAAAGCAAAAACTTTCCATATATCCATTTGAAGTAAAAATCTGCACGAAAATTACAATTCAAATTTTTTTAAAACAATGCAAAAAAATAATAATAAAGCCCAAAAAATTAAAGAAAACATACCATCGCGATCCTTATCAAACATGCAAAACGCTTCCTCAAATTCAGAAGCCAGTTCCGTAGTCAGCATGTTCGTCATGTTGTGTTCCGCACCAAGAAGAGAGAAAAAGAAAGAACAAGCTGATTCTGCAGTAAGGGAGTTACTGTGAAGAGAGCGAGGGAAGGAAAAATGTACGTAGAAGCTCCGTTATTTAAAGAAAGGAGGGAGACGAGGAAAAAAGGAAACCGGGAGGAAGATTCGTCAGAAAGGTACCAGGAATGCCTCCACCTCTTTTCCTGGGCTTTGCTATGAAAACATCAGGACTTCCAAATTCACGAAACCTCTTGGTTTTTGTTTCTGACGGTCTGGGCTAGTTGGGAGGAAGGGCGGGGGGGTTGGGGGCGGGTGGAGGGCGTGCAAGTCAATGCAGCGTTGTGGCATTAGACTGTAAATCCTGTTTCTTCACTCTTTTCCAGTGAAATTTCTCTGGAAAGTACTTCATGGGTGGCTTTCCTCTCTCCTCTGGTGGCATTTCATTTCTGTCTGGGCAAATTCGCGCGCGTATATTTTGTTAATATACCCCCATCCAACATGTCTCACGTGCTAGGTCGGCTGCCCATCTCAGATGGGTTGCCACGCGGAGTGCAAATTGAACCAACGAATGGTTGGGTTGGATGGAGAAATGGAAAAAAATGAATTGACAAAATTAGATTCAACCCAGTTTGATTTCTAAATAGGGTTGGCTTAAGGTCTGGGTGGGTAAATCTACTTAACTCACTTTTAAATATTTTTTAAATTATCTCTACTTAACCCACTTTTAACTATTTTTTAAATTATCTGTACTTAACCCAATTTTAATTTTTTTAAATTATCTCCTAACCCAATTTTAATTTTTTTAAATTATCTCCTAGCCTCCCCCATATCCACATGCATAATTTTAATTTTTTTTCTTGCATTTCAATTGTGAAAACAAAATTTATTCTTTTTTATATTATAATGTAAACAAAATATTTACTTAAAATGAATTTAAAATAAAATTTTACCTTAAGTGCATATGAAAGCTAAATTTTTAGGCTCAACTTAAACTTGACTCAATTTTCTTTATAGTTAAATTATAATTAGGCTGAAGTTTTAAAAAAGGGTTAAAGTTAGAGTTAAATTAAAACTTTTGCAAATAGGGTCATCAACGAAGGAGTAAAAAATTAAAAAAAAAATCTCCACCACATTTCTTATATATTACCTGGTTTACTTTGGAATTAAATATTTAAAAATTTTAGGATACATTCATTCGCTCCTTTTTTTCATTTCTTCATTAAATTTTCAATTAAGACTACAAATTAAAATCGTTAAATCTTTCTTTACCTCATCCAAGCATGTGATTGATACAATTTTGAAGGCTGGCACGAATGTATGGCCAGGTTTGCAAGTGTAGGATGCACGAATCGTTGATGGATTCACTGACAAAATTGTCGCCCATCGTCCTGCCTGCCTGCGCAGCATGTTTGGACGCGTGGAAGACGGTCGAAATGGAATGGAAACGGCGCTCATTATTTCCAGGAAATGCAGAAGAGGGGAAGACGGCAACGTTTTCTCCTTTAACTAGCTATATTTTTTTCAACGCTACTAGTTTTCTTCGAAATTTGTGGCTCTTTGCCTTTAGAATCGAAGTTTAGGGCCAAAATTTCCCGGCAGCTGCTGAAATCAAGTGCTTTTTTTTTATATAATTGAAGATGACATTTGTGGGCCATCTGTGACGCGTTCGGTACACACGATGATGAGCTCGAGCTCGAGAATTTGAACTGAATCAAAAAGATGAAGCAAAGATTTCTGTAAATGGAAGAGACGGATTGTATGTGTGGTTGCGTGGGAACAGGTTGCAACTTAGAATTATCATCCTTATAATCAGCTTATTTACAAAATCGTAGCAATTGAACTTTCTAAATTTCTTCAACTCGAATTTCATCCAAAGAATGGTGAAAAATCTTCTAGGGTTTGCTTGGATGAAGAGTGTATTTAACACCTTAATTTTACACATTTTATGGTATAACCTGACATTATAATTATTTTCAACAATTCTACTTTTTTTTTATTACAGATATTCTGAATCATTATCCCTCACTTTTTCATTAAAAAGATTATTTTAGTGACATGGTTATCTATTTTAGTGACACTGCATCATTATATTTTTTTTTCCACATCTTTTACTGTAAGTTAGTATCTTAACTATCTAATAACTCTACTTTTCTTATTTTTATCTATAAAGCTAAAAATCAACATAAATTTCCCCCGAAATTTCTCACGTACAACTTTGTCTTAAAAAGGCTGTTTCCCTGACTCAGATCCCATGACCACGGGTCACAAAGGTAACTTCTGCCATTGCACCAAGGATCAGGATCTTCCAATTTCGAGTACTTGAAGAAGGCCTTCTTGTACGAAATACTGGGAGGGAAGAGAGAGAGAGAGAGAGAGAGAGAGAGAGAGAGAGAGAGAGAGAGAGAGAGAGAGAGAGAGAGAGAGAGAG
>JAYJMB010079654.1:0-22170 GCA_036873735.1 Pouteria campechiana
CAACTATGCTCCTTAAATTATTTAAAATTGATTTTTTGAGTCATGAATTAAAATATCTATTATTAAATAAAATTATTTTTTAAAAAAAAATTAACAAAAGTATTTTAATTTCATGGTTTATTATTATATTTTTTATTATGAATATTTTATACTTTTAAATTTATTTAATTTATAATAAGTAAAAAACAAAATTTACAACCCCCCCCAAATGCAGCCACTTGTAAGTGGCTATATTAGGTAGCTTTTTGGTGTAGTGGTTAGCCATTTAGTGATAAGAAAAGGAGATAAGAAATAAATCAATATGAAAAAGCAAGGAAAAAGAGAGCAAATGATAAATGTGACAAAGAATAATGATTAAAAAAGTAAATAAAAATAAAATAAATAAGCTTTTTTATAAAAAAGAAATAAGGATTAAAATATAAATAATAAAAAAAAGAAAAATTATTGGGTAGTTAAGATGTAAAATCAAGTCACAGGACCCAAAGGATAAAATGAAGGTTTATGTTACATTGGCCCTAGTTTAGCTCGAGATGTGGTTTACATGTGACCCGTCAAATGTGTGGCAGCATTACTCGGTACTGTTACGAATTGATGAAACTTGAAAGGCATTTTGGCTTGACAATAAATGCGCTGGAACCTCAGCTTACCTTGACAACATCCTTTTCCATTGAAATTACTGCCATATAGTAAATGGGTACACGGAATGGCATCGGCTCAGATATCCTAAATATGTACATTACCTACATCCATATACTAAAAATTCTAATTTAATTAATTAATTAGTAAAATTTTGATTTGCATTTGTATAATATTTTCATATACTTTTATAATCTTTCGGTCTGAGAATATGAATTCTTTTATACAAATTTATTACAAGATAGATTTGATTTCTAGATAAATTCATCTAAAAATATAAAAAGGGTCATTGCATGTCTATTACTTTGGCTAGCATCCCATGCAATTGAAGCATCCACTCGTTTTGAATTGAAGTGGGTGATAACATAAAATTCTTCTCTTCTACTATTTTAAAACTATTGTACCATTTAAAAATTTTAAATGTAGTTTATTTATATCAGAATTTATCTAAGTTACACATAGAAGCAAGTAAAAAAATGCTGAGACGATATTTTCACTATTAAAATTATGTTAATATTATAAATAAATAAATTATATTTCATATTATCTAACTTATTAAATTATATTTTATAAATTAACTATAATTTTTTATACTTTTTTATTTCTAAAAATCTTGTATACTATATAAAACATAATTTTTATTTCCAATTATATTATATGCAAGGAAATATCATTAGACAAATTCTTTTCCAACAATTAGTTTTCAAAAATGCTAGAGTAATATATGCAACGAATGGTGATCATTTCTCTAGCTTTGCTGATTAAAGAAAAGTAAGTAATGGTAGGTAGAATGAGGTAAAAAAATGAAGAAAGCAGATAAAGATAAAAAAATGGAAATAAAATAAGAATGCAGCCCATTGGTCAACACGAGTGCTATTAATATGGGGTTGTTGGCCGGAAAAGAAGGAAAATGTGGTAACGTTGGAAAGAAAAAGCAGAGAAAGAAAGACAGAGTCCATGTGTTAGACTTATAGCAGCCATGATGTTAGCATGACTGCCATTTATTTGAATTGAGTAAGAAGTAAAAGGTGGTAAAGTTTGGAGGGAGGGAGGGAGGGAGAGAGAGAGAGAGAGAGAGAGAGAGAGAGAGAGAGAGAGAGAGAGAGAGAGAGAGAGAGAGAGAGAGAGAGAGAGATGTTAGCATGAGTGTTGTTGATATGGGGATTTTGATTGAGAAAGAATAAAAAGGCAGCAATGTTTGAGATGAAGAGAAACAGGGAGGAAATAGATAGAGAGTGAATAGACTCATAGCTACAACTGAAGATAGTATTGTTAAGGTTAAAAACACAATCACACAATTAGGTTAAACAGAGATTTACATGATTTAGCTTAAAGCTTACTCCACATAATTTAAATTATAACTAATTTGCAAATTAGATTATAACTTTTCTCTCAATTTGTACTCTAAGGGAAAACACTCTCTTGTTATTTTCTCTAGCTTTCCTTCCGTTTATACCCTAAGTATACAACTTTATCCCAATACAAAGATGGTTCCTAAGAGTCTATTTAAATAAATCAGGAAGGGACCTCTTTTACACTCCTTTTTAAACTAACATAATATTTTAGTTATGATAATAACTTTATTTTTTTCATTATTATCTATATTTTTAATATTTTTTATTTTTCTATCAAAAGCCTATATTATTATTGTCATCCCCTGTCATACTTTTCTAATATACTCTCTAAACATATATACAAGCCATGCACAGGCCTAATGCACAACCATGATTGGTAATGAGAACAATAACTGATCAATGGTATGATTGGTGATCGTAGTTGTTGTCGAGGAAAGAAAGGGTGGCAAAAGTAAACAAAGAGATAAATAAGAAGATTTTATACAGAAGAACTTAAAATGGAAGAAGAAAAGTGGTGCTTAATTTTAGTAAAATTAGAAAAAATAACTATTATGACAGATTGATTTGAAGAAAAGATAAGAAATTATACTTGTTCTAAGATGAATAAGAAAAAAAATGTGGGGAGGTATCTTTGGCAAAGGGGAATAATTATATAATTATGGTTGGAGGCCGAGGAAGGACAACACAATATTTTTTCCATTTAAAAAAGAATATGACTTTTGTGCAAATATGATAAGTTGATGACTCATTTCTAATATGAAAAACTTGAGAGACAATTTGCAAGAATTTAAATAAAAGTTAGCGGCTAAGGTGAAATTTCCTCAAAATTTTACCATCATTTTTATCCTTTTATCCTTTATTTTTATTTCTTTATGTATATATATATATATATTATTTCTTCTCTTCCTTCTGTCACTGCTGCATCAATTCAGCACAGTTCCACCATATGGGAAAAATCCATTTTAGGTGATTTTATTTTGGTGGGCCCATTGGGTGTATGATAGGAAATTTTAAACTGCCAAGTGGACAACAAAAGGATCTCTATCATATTGTATGATAGATTGTGGTAAGGACCGTAACATCATGTCATTTTCCTCAAACCAAGCAAACTATACATAGTTTCTATAAACAGTGAAACGGGTCTAAAAGACCCGGTGCCTGTTCCATAACCCAAGCTAGTAAAAGGAACAACAAAAGCCTCTATATGCATGTGTAGGCGTGGCCCGTGTGGGTGTGTCACAGTGCAGTCTCTCCTAGTCAAACACAAAAGAGGCTTAGGTGTGTTAGCATGATGTCAGCATGATTCTAGCGTGAGTGCAGGTTATTTGGATTGAGAAAGAAGGAAAAGGTGTTAATGTTTGGAGGGGAGAGAAAGGGAGAGATTCATTGCAGCCATGATGTTAGCATGAGTGTTGTTGATATGGGTATTTTGACTGAGAAAGAATTAAAAGGGAGCAATGTTTGAAAAGAAGAGAAACGAGGGAGAAAATAGATAAGAGAGTCAATAGACTCATAGCTACAATTGATGATGGTATTGTTAAGGTTGAAAACATAAATACACCATTACGTTAGTTATAAAAAATTATATGATTTGGCTTAAAGCTTACTCAATCATAAGAAAAATAATGATTTCATTAATTTAGAAATTAGATTATAACTTTTCTCTTAGTTTACACTTAAGGGTGCATTTGGGAATGAGTAAAAGATATAAGGATAAAAAAGAAATATAAAAAAGTGAGGAAAAAAAGAAGGAGTGATGTGATATAATATGGGTAACAATTAAAAATAATATGAATAAAGACAAAATAAGTAAGCTTTTCTAATGAAAAATATAAAATAATAATTAAAAATAAAAGTAGTAATAAAAAAATTAAATGTTGTTAAATAGTTAAAATGTGACCAAAGGGTATATAAAAGGAGGTGAAAAGGTAGAAAAGTTTTCCATCCCCTTCTTCCTCATTACCAAATGGTACACTATAAGGGAAAATACTTTATTGTTGTTGTTGTTATTATTATTATTTTACTTTTCTATGTTTTAAACCCTAGAGAGTATACACTTGTATCTCAATACAAAGTTAGTTCTTAAAGGTCCGTTTGGATGCATTAGAAAGAGATTCTCATTTACACTCTCTTTTATTGACATGACATCTTAACTATCATAATATCTTTATTATTATGATTATTTATATTTTTAATTATTTTTTCTTACTTTAATATTAACAACTTAAATTATTGATGATATCCCTTACCATACTTTTATAATGCATTCTCTTTCAAATTCACGTAATAAACAAATTCATAACTCATGCACATACCTAATGAACAATGATTTCGCTAATTCTAAAATCAAAATAAAGCTTTTCTGTCTTGCAAGTACCCGCAGGTTGAATGAATAAATGAGGTCTCGCAAGTTGCCGCAAAACAACTCCTATGCATGGGCCCCATAAATCCCAAACATGGGATATTATAAGAACAATAATGATGGTTGGTAATGAGAGCAATAATTGATCCATGGTACGATTGTTGATTGTAGTAGTAAAAAACGAAAAGAAAAGAAAAGGTGCTAAAGTTAAATCAAGAGATAAATAAAAAGAATATTTAAAGAAGAACCAAAAGGTATGATAGCTGAAATCGAAGAAGAAAAGTGATGCTTAATTTTAGGAAAATTAGAAAAAATAACTACTACGATCGATAGATTTGAAGAAAAGATAAGAAAATTATAGTTGTTGTAAGATGAATAAAAAAAATATATGGTAAGGTATGTTCGGGAAAAGAGAATAATTATATAATTTTTAATGGAGGCTGAAGAAGGACAAAACAATATTTTCGCAATTTTAAAAGTTATGACTTTTGTGCAAATATGATAAGAAGTTGATGACTCATTTTTAATATTAAAAAATTGACAATCAATTAGCAAAAACAAATAAAAGTTGATGGCTAAGGTGCAAATTCCTCAAAATAGCACTATCGTTTTTATTTTTTTTTCTTAATTTTTTGTTTTTTAATAAATTATTTCTTCTTCTTCTTCGTCCTTCCAGAGCATCCATTCAGCGCACCACCATATAGGAAAAATCCATTTTGGGTGATTTTTTTACTATGATTTTGGTGGCCCCATTGGGTGTGTGATAAGGAGCTTTTAGCCTGTCGCGTGGACAAGAAAATGGTCTCTCTCTCAAGTTAAACTATAGATTATGACAAGGACATTAACATCATGTCATTTTCCTCAAACCAAGCAAACTATACATAGTTTCCATAAACAGCGAAACGTCTCTAAAAGACCCGTTGTCTGTTCCATAACCCAAGCAAGTAAAAGCAACAACAACAGTCTCTCTATATGCATCGCAGTGCAGTTTCTAAAAGTCACCTACAGAAGAGGCGCAGGTGTGTTTTCTCCAGGCTTCTACGTGGCCGACAACCACCCAAAACAGTGAATATCATGCTGCTCATCATAAATCCCCTTAGGCACACAAGATTGTCATGTTAATCATTGTGACATTTCCCTTGATCTTTAAGAAAACAAGAAGATGGATACCCTCGGAACTGTTGGTGCTGTTAAGTCAATCAATATTGTCTACACATGGATGGCCACTTGCAAGTTCTTTTGCAACGCGGCAAATCTTGTACAGCGATTTCTTTCCTTTGTTTATTTTACCTGTTTGATGCAGATAGGTACGTCCATGGAAATGAAATCCATGAATGAGGCTGGATTCCTATCATTGGATTCTTGGAAATCATACAAGTGCATCACAGCTAGAAATTGATCCTCTGGTATAAGGGGGACAGTTTTAAGAGCTTGACATAAAAAGGCAAATTGCCAATGCCAAGGGAATGAATTCGACCCCTGCATTCAACTTTGTAAAATCTACTTAGTGAACACTGAAGAATGTCTCAGATCTTGTCCCAGTGCCAATTTAGTACGCGGCTGTTTATTATTATTAGTAGTATATATATAATTTGAAATTATTTATAAATTTATAAGCATATTTACTAATATATTAAAAATATAGATATAGTTGTAATTATATGTAAAAAGTGTAGGTTTAGTGCATGTCATGTAAAAATAATACACCTCCTATACACGGCCCTTCCCATCTCTGGAGAAGATATGTTATTCTATGAAAAAAGATATTTCATGATCTTAATTTTTGTCTTTTCCCTCTCCTACCCTTGTTTTATGTCAAAATAAATTAAATAATGGATCTCTCGTGCATGGCCCATAAGTTCATTTTCTCTCCTTTGCTCATCTTCTCGTGTCCAAAGTATACATCTCCTTCTCTTTCTCTCTACATCCAAAGGATAAATGTTATAATAGAAAAGTACGAGCAGTATTATCTGAACCAGACTGGTGGTCTAACCAGTCAGGCGTTCCGTTTACAGTCTAACAGGTTGGACCTGCAGGTTTAATCAGATGAAATTTTTTTTTTTTGAAAAATTATAAAAATAATATAACATGATTTTAAAAATTTTAAATCATAAATACTAATCTAAATATATAGATATTTTGTTATAATACTATGATAATTTAATTCATCTTTTTATTCTATTAAAAATATTAAAATTTAAAAAATTCTACTATTGAATGAACAGGCTAGACCGAACTGATCAACTGACCATTTGCAGTGGCACCGATTCTACTAGCCGATCCAGTACAATTCTGATAACACTAAGTATGAGGCAGTGGGGGAGCGGTGCACGTATTAATGGTATCCCGTCCAGCAGTGAGATTCCAAATCATGAACTGGGGCCTACTTTAAATTTTAGATTAATTTAACCCTATAGAATATTTTAATCATTGAAATTACTTTAAAATAATAAGTGACCAATATCATATTACATGTTATCTAAGTCATTATATATATATATATATTAACATTTACAAACGGTAAAAGATTTTTCACACTAAAAAAAGTGGGCCATGTTAAGATTTTTGTAATAAATATATAATTTCTATATTTTTTTTATTTCTTATGGCCTATCTTAAAGTCTAATTTTACATATTTTTTATATTAAGTAAGTAAAATATATTTAAAATGTTATATATGGTGAGATGAATTCAATAATCCATGTGGGCCTTTGCATGAATGGGGATCCCACCGCTAGGGCGGGATTCAATTCTCAGACAAGCCCATCTCCGTCAGAGCACCTTGCTTGCTTCCCCACATTTTATTATTAAAATATCAATTGTTCATTTTTTATTCTAAATTTAATATTGATAGCGAAAAGTCTGGAATATCGGTAATTGATATCCGTCATGAAAGCAAAAAGATTGCTAAAATGTTGATTTTAGAACAACATTTTATAATTACATTTTTAAACATGAATTTATATTTATATTTGCACCTAATTTATAGTTTCGATCAATTAAAAGTATAAATTATATTATATCTAAAATAAATTTAACATGTATTGATAATTTTAATCCTAATCCTACATATTGATCAGTTTGGCTTGAATGGAAAATTAAACCAATAGCTTTGATTCTTTTTGTGGAAGCTTTTAAACTAGAAAACAAAGTTCATGTTTGGTTTATAATTTTATTATATATGCGATGGAATCCACTTTTAAACCTATTCTACCAGACAAGTAAGAAAAATAATTCTATTTATCATATTCGTAAAACCCCAATTGTTTATTTTTTCATATTCCAAATATAATCTTGTAGAAAAATAAATATTAATTATTTACGTGAGTCTCAAGTGCTAAAATATCTATTTTTAAATGATGTGAACCACATGAATATTATATTATTTTTCAAAATATCAATATATATTTACTTTATATTTAAATTATGGATTTAACTAAACCATAAATAGTAATATGTCCAAAATAAAGTTCTTAAATTTTGCTCATGAATGTTGAACAGTTTGGGTTATATTGAAGGCCTGTAACATCAAGATTTTGTCTCATATGGGAGGCAAATTGTTCAATTTCAGCATCGTATACCTATAAAATTGATGTTGACTTGTTGACCTTGATGAAAGGGCGCGGCACCCAATGAAATGACACCCATGCCTGGAAGGGGAAAGATGTGGAAAGCAAAAGACGCGCTTGAGCGTGTGTATATGTCTATGTATATATGTATATATATATATATATAATCTTTGATCTATTATCTATTATTTTAAATAAATTACAAACATATCTCTAATTTTTTAAATAGAGGTGTAATTTTAAAACCCAATACTATTTTTTACTTCTTTCATTTAAAAGCTTCTTTTTGATACATTAATCCTTATATATTTATTTTTAAGATTAATATATCAAAAATTATTCTTTATAGACAAATTTAGTATAATTAATTTGTATTTTAAATAAATTAAAATATGTATATAAAAGATATAAACTCAAATTGTTGACCAAAAGTTCATCCAAATTCAACCTGGATTTAAAAGTTTGAATAGGGGTCTAGTTGACCTCAATCTAATCCAATCTATAAATAAGATTGGGTTAAAGTTTCTATTGATATGGTTAGGTTTGGGATGACATTTACTGGGTGTAACCCTACCCATTTCTTTAATAGTGTTATTAGAACCGAAACTAGCCAGTTGAACTAGTTCAATTGGGAAGCAGAGGGCTGACTAGTTCGATTCAATCCAATTTGATTGTAAATTTTTTATTTATAATATTTTAATAGAATAAAATTATGAATTAAAGAAATATAGTATCATAATAAAGGATCTGTATATTTAGATTAATATTTATGGCTAAGATTTTTTAAATTATGTTATATCAATTTTTAATTTTTCTAAAAAAAATGTTCATCTAGGTGAACTAGTCAGTCGAACTGGTTATGAACCAGAAGTCTGACTGATTCAACCAATGGTCCGATTCTGATAACACTGATCTTTACTACAATAAGTTTCGAAATTGAGTCTGGCTTACCTTGCTTTATCAACCCAATTACGACAGTGGTGGGTTAGATCCAAATGACCGATCCGAGCTAGCCTAGTTCTAACTTGCTCGATAGTCCCCCTCAACTTGCCTCCACAAGCTCCACTACAGCGTAAGTGAAGCTCAAGTGTCAACCAGAGGATGAAAACTGCCAATAAGTGGCGCCAATATTGGGAATTTGGTCCATGTATTCTAAGAAGGGCGGGCATATTCACAAAGCTATATTTTGTATAACAGCTAAGGTAACAGTTTGGAGATCTCGGATATGAAAGTAACAACTTTGCAGTCAAATTTTCAATGCCTTGTGGATCACTATTTAGAACTAGGTAACATTGGGTTCACCAAGAAACTTCATTAATAAGGACTGGTAGTCATAATCTGAGTAAGTCGACTTTTATTCCATCTTACTAACGTTTAAGGGGCAATTGTAGGCATATTTATACCTTATAATTATAGTTTCAACAATAATTTTTAAAATATTTATAAAAATAATTATATTAAATCAAAATGTCGAAACTGTCAACTTATGAGGATTTGTAATGCAGTTTTATCTGATCGAAATATTCAGAAGATAATTATTTTATTCTAAGGGGTTTTGGCAATTTTTCTAAAATCATTTAGGACATTTATTAATTTAGAAGCCAACGGTTTTAATATTTTTTAAAATATTTGATAAAATACAAAAAAAAGGATTTTTCAACCACCATCTTAATTAATCTGAAAGATTAGCTGAGCGCATACATGATTAGCAATCCCCTCTATATATGATTAATCGGTTCCATTGCAAACGGATTGTAAATTGTTGCCAACAAGCACTTTGTTCGTAACTTACAATTCATTAAACTAATAATTGCAGTTTGAATTTGTTGGGGGCTTCCAAGATGCAGCTTAGAACAGATGGAGTTTACAATAAAAACCATAACCCTCATTCCATGTAGTAAAAGCTGTGAATAAAAAAACACGTCGAGCCTACGGTAAAAGCCACAATCCTGACTCCAGAAATGCAGCTTAAAACCCGTGGAATTTATAGTATAAACTGCAGTCCTGAATTTGCATATCTTTCAAAGGGGAGCAAATAGACCTTCATAAAAAAGCATGCAGATTAAAGAAAAAGAAGGAACGAAATAACAGAAAAGGCTTCGATAGGAAGCTGAATCAATGATCAGGTTCCTCAGAGCTGCCGCATGCAGTACGCAGAAATGCACACAAAACCATCTTTCAAGGTTTAAGAGGGTAAGGGTGGATGAATGCTGAATTCATCTGCCATATCTTGACAGACGTTGCAGTGACTTGTGCTTCAGTAGCATTGTTGAAAAGGAAGACTCTTGCTGCACCATAGATTGCCTCCGTAGGATAGACCCGGGATGTGATGCATGTCCTACCTCCTTGCGCGAAGCTTTCCACAATTGAATGGTCCACCTGGATCACCAATCCCATTTAAATCAATTCCCTCGATCTTCTTTAGGCAATAGATCAATGCAATGGGCAGGATAAAACATAATTATTACAAATATTAGTGTGGATTGCCTCTTTTAAAAAAGAGAATAGCTTGGAGTATTCTCGTAATTCCACTCTAGTATAGACTAAGTTACGAATTCCTGTCACTTCCACCCTTTGAATTGGCTTCATATGGAAATTCCCCAAATGGGAAGTGTTAAATCTGCAGACCAAGCTCACTAAATGACCAATCATTCACTGTATTCCAGTTCCATCAAATTGACTTATTGCTTACCAGTATTCTCACCGACAGCTTCTCACCACTCAGGACGGGCACCGAACTTCCATACACTCTTTTAACAAGATCAGTAGCCTTGGAAGATCTGCAGCGGCGTAAAAAACAAATCAGCAACTTGAATTATGAAGTTGGGTTGTTATATACCATGCATAAATTGAAGTGTAGAACGGATGAGACAAAAAGGAGGCATGCCTTAGCTCATCTTGGCAGAAGAACGTGTGAAGATTGCCGTCGGTGCCCAACCCTATGTAGAAGTACACAGCAGTCTGCTCCGTGAGCTTCTCATCTGCAATGACGAGAAGACCAAACGGTCCTAACAGGCCTCTTCCTGCAGCGCCACCACTGGTGCTGCAGTTGTAGCCCACATCAGCTTCAAGCGTCCGCTCCAAAGCCCCATGAGCAACCTCAAATTCAGCAACGATGTCCAACTGTTCGGATGGAGAACAGGATTTTCTCTCGTAACCATCCGATTCGTATGAATTTATAGACCAAAAGACTTACAACGACATTCGAGCAAACTAAACTTTTGCGGTGCCGTATAAAATTACCGGCGAAACCACCCAAAATTCCCTTAAAAACTAGAAAGATTGTATTTGGAAGAAAAAGGACCTGGGTCGCGGTGCCGCAGTCGAGGGGTACAATTGATCCAGCTCCGATCTTGATGTCGCTGAAAGTCTTACTGCTTAGTCTCAAGCTCTCGACCTCCTCAACCGGCCACTGCAGTATATTGCTCCCTGTCTGCTCATCGAACACCACCACCCTAGGAATGGTCTAGAAAACATAAGAAAGTAGGAATTGTCAGAAGAAATCAGCTAAACTGTGGGCAAGCCGACGTTTGAATTCAAACATTGGGAAGCATCATGAACATGAGCATATCAAAGTCAAGCCTCTCAGTAGCCATACCTGAACCGACGCCCAGCCCTTCTCCAAATCCGTCAACTCGCTGTCTGTCTCCCCAATCCAACCCCACAACACCCTTCTCTGCTTGTCCTGATCATAGAACGTCTTCGACGCATAGTATTTGCCATAGTCATAGCGCAACCCAATCCCCACATCAATCTCTGGGTCATCAGGAATCCACCTGTTCTTCGCCGCATCATACGTCCCAAGAGCATAGTAATCGTGCTTGTCGTCATCCAGGCTCGCCTTCAACGCATGCTTCACTCCAGGCCCATTCGCGGATGTGTCCAGGCCATTCTTCCCGGTGGTCGACACGGGATAGAAGTCGACGCACTCCCACATCCCTGTAGTCGGCACAGCATGGAGCACGCCATCCAGGAGTTCGTAGGACTTGAAATCCAAGGTCTTGTAGACAAGCGCAATTCCGGTTTTGTTCACCTTGGAGCCGATGGTGATATGCCATGAGCCATGGGCAGACCATGCAGTGGTGGGATCACGGAAGTCCTTGATGCCAATCCCAGGGGGCGGGGTCAAAACTGGATTGCCTTCGTATTTGATCCAGTTCAGGAGGAGGGGGTCGTCGAGGTCAGCAGGGAATGCCAGGTTCTGGACTTGGACCAACTCTTTGGTGGATCCTGTGTAGATCATGACGATTGAGCCATCGGGGAGAAGGGTGGCAGAGCCGGTCCAGACACCGTTGATGTCGTACCAGTGATCGGGGACCATGGCCAATGGAAGGTAGAGCCAGTGGATGAGATCCCGAGAAACAGCGTGGCCCCATGTTATGTTGCCCCACACGGCTGAGTCTGGGTTGTACTGGTAGAAGAGGTGATACCAACCCTTGTAGAACAGAGGACCTGCACCCAATTGCCTTGTTCATTTCGTGAATTTTCACCATTTCGATACAAGTTACACATTCAATGCAATGGACAGCTACTAGCCACGAAAACCCATCTAGGCAAGGCTTGACCCAAAAGCCAGATCCTCTGCGAGTTCGACGTCACCGAGACCTTGCATGAACGTTATGCAGTAGCGTTTTGGAATTTGGACTACAGGCGCCTTCGTGATGCTACAAACCATATCATTCATTTATTTCAGATATGTGTTGAGCCCAAGAATACGTGACAGGTGGCCCAACCTAACAAGGACGAAAAAACAGATATGATTATCCGTGCTTACTGCTTGCCTCATCATCGATCATGGACTTGAGAGGCAATGATATGGAAGGATGCGTGTAAGCTCAGATAAGGATAGCAATGGTCAATGCAATAAGAGCCGTGCGGATTTTGTCGTATGATTAGGCCCACTACTTGGGCAATAAAATGCCGTGAAATTTTAAAATTTGTTCCTCTGCTGGCGAGCAGGATCTTTAAAAGAATCCGGAGGATTTAATGTTGCAAAATGAGAGATTAAAGGCCAGGGTTTGAGCAGTAAAATTAACGTGGGTAAACATAAAATAAATATATTTAAAAAATAAAAAATTTAATGGTTCAAAGAAATGTTTTAATGTGAAAAACTTATGGTTAACTAAGGCAGATAATTATATGTAGCATGTCAAAGTAAACAGATACCGTCTCCCTGGCCCCATGTCGTAAGTCGAAACAAAGCACCAGTGGATACGGGCATGAAATGACAAGCTAGAATCGTGCAAAAAATTCCACGCAACAAATGTGGTCTGATTATGGGCCCCTCGTCCGATATTTGTGGCTAGGGAGTAGGTACAACTTTCGGAATGAGATTTGACGTAAAGGCCTGCAATAAGCCGACGAGATTGTCCGTTGCGTAGCTGATGATCGCTGTTAGTGCAGAAGAGGAAAGCGGAAGTAGCTGGGAAAAAAGGAAGCAAGAAATGTGAAAAATACCGCCGGAGAAGGGGAAAACAAAAAAACGATGGACCCTACTCCTTATGGGGAAAGCCTAGTGCTGTGGTAGGAAAAGAGATCATCAATGTCAGGTTATTCCAGTCAGCTCGTCTGGTTACAAACAGACATTTATCATTTTATATAATAATCCTAACTTTGTATTACAATTCACTGTTTATAGATATTTCATGTAGCCAATGTTATTAAAAAACTGCATCAAAAGTTGTGTAGAATAATGTTAGCCATAGATTATAATTTAAAGAGAAAACCTTTTACAACTTCGCTAGAAGATTTAAAACAATTTATACTATGTGATGCTAGAAAAAAATATGAATACAGTAATCAAATCGTGATCAAATCGGAAAGTTAGAGACTGCTTACGGTACTTTGGAACAGCAATCACGTTTGATTTTAATAACAAAACATCAATTAAACAAATATCAATATTTGTTTTTTTTCAATAATCATCATAATTTTTAAAGTAACAAAAAGATTTTTAAACTAATATAAAAATATAATTTTCTTATATTTTATCTTAATTACCTAATTGTTAAGGATTCCCTATATAAAATATTGAGGCTTAAAACTTAATTTATCTTTTATAATACCCGATAAGGTGCAACTTCGGTCAGGTTGCCCCCAACCCTCCCAGGCTTTTTGAGGGTTCGGGGTTCTGAAATCGGTTGAACCTGCCCCAAATTCAGGTACAGCGCTAAGCGTTGGAGACTAAAATCGCTGCAAAATACTAACGCGGGCCAACGTTGAAGATCAGCGCAAAAATAATTGAGCCCGGAAAACTCCTTTATGTAAATTCGGAATATGAACCGTTGAAATTACACCTTTCCTTCTGTTTTTTTTTTTTTTTTTTTCCCTCCACGTAATCCATTCTTGGAAGGTTTCCTACCTTGTACAAACATCAAATAGACGAAAAAAAAGATAAGAAAGAAAGAAAGAAGAGTTGGAGTTAGTTCTCTAGCAACTGATCAAGCTATCGATCATCCCCTAAGGCCTATGATGGCGCATCTGCTCATCCCGTGCACGGCATGGACATTCACAATTCGTACAGCCCGTCGGTCAACGAGTGGTTGGTGACTACCTAGAAGCCTAAAAATAAAGGATAGCCAAACGAACACGGAGGTTTCAAGTACAGTTTCTAATAATATTTGCAGCCTCAGCGGGGCCCAGGATGATGAAACTGAGACATGAATGGGTAAGATCTAGAAATGGCATAGTCACACGCCAATAAAATTTTGGAACAGGGTGGGACCCACTCAAGATCGGAGATAGCGACAACTATTGAGCAACTGCAACCGCTAGTTGACAGGTTTCCGACTCCGGAGGGTATTTTTACATGTCGGTTATCATCCAAATCCTTGCCATCCATCACTGCCGAGTTGAACGATTTGGATTCGCTAATGTCGGGCAGAGCTGACGCATTCACAAGCTGCAATGCGGATGAGTCAGCATACTCCCTCGTCCTATCAAATAACACTCTTCACCGGAGGTCGCACGAGGCAAACCGAGCAGAAGGGATGCTGTACACCCAAAATATAAGAAAAGGAGGCCTTCACCGGAATTATTTGACACACTCTGGCTACTTGCGAAACTTCATACGCAGGCAATCGGTGGTGAAAAAAGTGGCTGAAATTCTCATGTTAAACCGATTAACTTCCAAAAAACATCATATTTATGAAAAACAGGTGCCTGACGAATGGACCTCTCTTATTTTTCTTTCAGCAAACCCCTCGATGTCTCAGAACCAGCCGGCATATAGAAATTTTTGGGCGAAATTACTCCTCGGAGGATAGCTAGTCGCAGATTTTGAGGATTGAAAGTAAGATACATGTCCGCCTCTTCTAGTAGTGAATCGACTTAAGATCTCCCAACTTAAAATATTCTTTTTATCTAGCTGGATCATTGAGGAATATTCACTATTCTAATAATTATAAATCACCAAGCAAAAAAAGTAAGAGAAGGAAAGTTTGTATTTTCTCTTACCGTCGGGATCTGAAGCAGAAACGACCAGATTCCACCAACGAACAATCAAAGAAGAAGGAGAAAATCCAATCAGTAAAAAGCCAAAAAAAAAAAAAAGCAGAATTTCAGAGATAAACTAAAGGAGAGCAGGAGCAGAAAGCATCCAGACCGTTCATCCAGTTCTTCTCCGGTTGGAAATGGTAGGCCGTCCGCTGCCACGACAGCATTGCGTTCGTCCACGGATAGGCCGCATCGCCATGGAGAAAGGCACGGACGGATTTCTCCGACACACCTTCAGAAACGCCTCGCGACCACGCTCCGAGATCCGATGCTGGAACAACGTTTTCGGCTACTAATAGGGGCTGCTGCTCCGTTCTTCCGCTGAGTGCGATCGCTAGTGCGATTAGAAGTAGAGCGGCGAAGGCGACGGAGAAGAAAGCGAGGAGAGATCGGCGTAGATTTGTAGTGGCCGATTGATCTGGGTCGTGGAGCAGAGGAGTGTAAGATGAACGGACTGCATCTTCCGGATCAGCAGTTGGGATGCAGTTATGGCCGCTCATTTTTGGCGGATTTCCGTCACCCAGCTATTTTATGGGATGGGGGCCGAAATGGGCTGCTTATATAGGGAGATCTTTGAGCCTGGAGAGATAATCGGATGCAATAGCGATTGGACAGCTGTCAGCTGTTCGCGTTTTCGCTCGCTTGTTGCACTGGCAGAATGGGGCAGTCGATACACGGACACGTGGGCTCGTAGTTGGGCTCGATTAACTGCTTTTCCGTTGGCCGCTCGGAGGCGTGCGCCGCCTCTCAATTTGGTTGGAATTTTCATTTTTCAGACATGGTGGTCCAAGTTCTTTAATTTGGCCAGCTCTCGGTCAAACGTAGATTGGAATACGAATCTAAATTAGGTTCTTACGTGTCTCGAATTTCTCATTGGTTGTCCACATTGTCTCGAGGGTGAGCATTCACCCGCTGCCATATATTTTTTTATTATGCTATTTTAACTACCATAACAACACATTTTTTTATCATTACATATATTTTAAATTATTTTTTCTTACATTTTTTGTTAAAAAACTTACATTGTTAATGTTATCCCTTACTATACTTTTCTCATGTGCCTTCTTTTTAATACATTCTAAATATCCAAATATTAATAAAAGTAATTTGCATGACATAGTATAATGTATAGATAGAGAATAAATGGAGCAAAAGTGCGTAAAAATTTTGGAGAAAATAATGTTAGCAAAAGCAAAAATGATATCAATTACAAAGTAAAATTAAATTCTATAAAAAATTTTAAATAATAAAAATTGATAACGATAATATAGATTATGATGTAAAAAATAATGATAATCGATTGTTGATGAATATATAAGATATAATGCAAAAAAGGAAGATTATCTAAGGTAAATAATATGACATTTTATAAAGAAAAGGGGATTTCACCTTCTTTTGCCTCCATCCAAACACTAGCTTAGACTTACTAGAGGTAAATAATATCAAATTTTATAAAAGGAAAGAGGTTTTACTTCTATTTGCCCCATATCCAAACAATGACTTAGATGTACTTTAGGTAAAAGAAATATGTATATAATTTGCTTCTTTTCTAATGGTCTTATTGAGTTCTTCAGTTTTTAATTATATAACAATCTTACCTCCCCAAATTCCTTTCATAGAGCTCTCTTTCAAAGGAAATATGAGTCATATAAACCATGCATGCAATCACCTCCCATATGCCTACAAACACATGGCCTACGGACCAAATAAAGTTGTTCAATTGTCCAAATTAATCTTAGAACAAAAAAAAAATTCAGTGATAAATGTTTTACTACAATTTTGGTAAAAATTAAAGCCTAACCAAATAACTTTATAGAATCTAATTTATTCATTATATTTGATGCTAGTTATTTGGCCAATATTCAAAAAAATTAATCACTAAAAGCCTTAAGTGAGGCACAAAAAATTACAAAATTTTAGTGGGTGCATATTAACTCTTAAATAAGGTAAATGTGATGATCTAACAAAGCCATCCGTATGATCTAATTTAATGAATTTTATCCAAATAAGTTGTGTTAAATATGCTGAATAAAAAATATTTTATAATTCCATCCTCCAAACTCTTAAATAAGTCATTTTCAACACAACTATGAGAAATTTTTTCAGAGGAAAATTTTTCAATGTATAAATGCTATAATGGTACATGTAATCTCCTCTACTGTGCCCTCATGTACAAATCCTTGTATGCACTACTTGAAGCCAGGCTATTCTTGGCCCACTATATCCTCTTCCAACCGTTGAGCAAATCCAAACATACATCGAAAGCATTGTTTAACAAAACCCTGCACATGATACCTTAGAAATAAATTATCTAAATAAAATTATTTGTGGACTCCTATCTATCAATCACATTAATGAATCTTTGATGTGAAATTAAATAGTCATAGGCTGCATAGATCCTCCATTAGGGGTCCTTTCTTTGTGAAAAACGTGATTAACAATTAAACTTATCATGAATCGCCCATAGTTTTTACATGATTATAATCAAAGCGTCTGAAAAACCGCCACCACCATCAAAGGATCTTTGAAATCTAACGGATAAGTACAAGCTAATATAAAATAAGAAAATTCAGAGCAACGTGCTAAACTTTTTCACCATGTGTACACATGCACACATTCACGTGTTTGGGGATGCTCCCATTTTTGAAGGAAAATCATGAAGTCTAAATGGTGAAAGTAATCCATCATGGTTAAAACTTGAAAGATGGTTAATGTTTAATGAGATAAATTCCAATGTATTTAAGAAGGCCGATGGGGACACAGTCATCAATTCATGAAAAAGGAATGAGAGAAGAGGTCTTTTGTAAATTTCTGTGTGGCATTGTACTATTGACTGGTGGAAGGGACCATGTCATGAAAAAGGAATGAGAGAAGAGGCCTTTTGTAAATTTCTGTGCGAATTTCTGTGTGGCATTGTACTATTGATTGGTGGGTGGGACCATGTCATGAAAAAGGAACGAGAGAAGAGGCCTTTTGTAACTTTATGTGTGGCATTGTACTATTGCCTGGTGGGTGGGTGTATGCCCTTGCTGTGTTCAACATCCACTAAGGTTAATCAACTAGTTTAAGAGTACGTTTGGATAGAGTGCATTTAAAAAAGTGTGTAGTAGTAAAGTGTAGCAGGAAATGATATTAGTAAAATTGACTTTTAATTAATAAAAAAGTAAAAGAAATGATTGAAAAATAGATAATTATGAGAATAAATAGAACTATTAGGGTTTTTAGAAGCAATTAATGTTGAAACTAGGTATGTTGTTTTGAAGATAATAAAACTTGTAAATGACTTAAACATTAAGCTAATGAAGTTTTGCTAAGATTTCAAGATTCAAAGAAAACTTTAGAGGACACACCTCAACCTTTAGAAATCTAAAGAAGTCATTGATCAAAACTCTCAGAAGAAGCTTCAGAGAACACGCCTCGACCTTCAGAAATCTGAAGAACTCATTGTCTTCTCGTGTGTTATAATAATTGTTGTAATAACTTTCAAAGGAAGCTTTAGACAATACACCTTAACTTTCAGAGGTCTTAAGAACTTGTTGTCTTCTTGTGACCTATAGTAACTAGTACAGTAACTTGCAGAAAAAGCTTCAAAGGATGCACCCCAACCTTCATAGTTCTAAAGAACTTACCATTTGGTTGGACATTCCAAAGTCATGGTGTTTAGAGGTTTATAGTTATAACAATTGAAAATCAACATAGCATTCCAATGGCTGGTTTTTAACGGTCCTCTTCCAAACACTCAAAAGCCTATTCAGAATTTATAATAAAAGTTCCATTGAAAAAGAAATAAATGGTTAAGGGTTCTAAATGATACAAATGAATCAATCATAAGAAATGCAAGCAAGTCTCTAAGTGCATGCATTCTAAGGCACTCCAAAAATCAACAAGCTTAAAGTCACATCATTCTCATTTTAAGAGAAGTTTGAAGCACTTTAATATTAATATTTAATCTTTATGTTTGAGCCTAATTTGTATACATTTCAACCTAATTAGAGACATTTCATGTATAAACTTTATATTTGTTAGAAAGAGTTCCTAGTAAGCTTGAGAAACCAGGTGGTGTAAAAGTTTGTTTGTAAGCTCTAAAGAAACCAACATTGTAACGTTCTTGATAGGGATACAACTTGTTCCAGTTCGAGTCAGTTCTTAATTGACCCTACTTTAACCCTATTTATAAAAATTATACCCTACATTATATTTAGGTCAATTCAATTTGAGGTCGAACCTATCCTATTTTTTTAAAAATTAGGTCGATTTGGTTCCAGGTCAAAATTGGTTCTTTCAAAATTAAGTTTGATTGAATTATCAACTAATTGTATAGTCCTAAGTATGAATAAAGAACATTCTTTCAAAGTAAAGAAAATGTGTCATAAAATGCAAAATGAAAATAAATCAAAAGATGTGAACTATCTTTATAAAAAATCATTAACGAGAAATATAAAAGCTTAGACTTCAACTATTTCCTTGGTTACCTCATATCCATAAGATATCTCAATTATAATTAATTATTGCACCCATCATAAATACCATAGTAGAGATAATTAGTAATTTATTAAAGGATGAGAGCTGAATCCATGGATTAATATTTAAGCTTTGAAGCATAAATGCACATACCATATAATAATGTGAAATATATATATATATAACTATGACAATAAGTCAAGTTGTGTTAGCTTATTAAGTCTTTTACTATTTTTTTAATAATTCATGTGAGCCGATTTGGTTTGGGTACTTAATGCCTTGAACCGAACCTACCCTAAAAATGAATGCAGGTCAAGAAGGTAGAACTCCCTTTAGGTCAGAAAGGTGGAACTGAACTTGTTAAAAATCAGGTCGGTTCATGGGTACCTTACCCAAGTTGCACCCCTAGTTCTTGGTAAACTCAAAGAAACTAGATTGTGTATGAGTTCTTAATAATCTCATGAAACCAATGAAAGTATAATTCCACACACTGTTAGTGGAACGCAAGGTTGGGGATACCTTAGAGAGTAGATTAGGGACAAAGGGGGCCAAACCACTATAATGCTTATGTGCTTATTATCTTATGTACTTATGTACTTACACTATTATTTATTTTATGCACTTATACATTCTATTTGATTCCTAATCTTACATGGTCTCTTGTTTAGCCATACACCCTCGATATGGGAATCAACAATTAAAGGATCATGTAAAAAAGACATAAAAAGGTAGCTAATACACCTTTGTTCAAATGTAACTTTTTCCATTGCATCCAAATAAACCCTAATTGGAATGACTTCATTTAAAGCTTATAAGACATCCAAAAAGCATATCAATCCATAGAAAATGATACATATATTAATCTTGGCTATGGATGAACCTACATAGAGTCAAGGGTCGGCAATTATGAGAAATTCAAATAACTTTTAGATACTATACATGATTGCCCCCCTCTAAATAAAAACTAAGGGAGCAAATATACAAAATTACAAATCAAAGTTAAAAATAAATATACTATCATTAATATTTAAAGAGCATAACCTACACATTAAACGGTTCAGATCTCGCTTTATATTATTCATAATATTACTAGTTACTATAAAATTCTATAGCAAATGTATAAACTTTATGGAAAAGTTTCCTAACATGAGTAGTATTCCATTTGAAGTTTATAAGTTACAAAATTATAGAGAGAAAAAGCTAGCGATGTTCAACGCACTAATTTGAAGCAATTATTAGAACCAAACTAGTAATTGAACCAGCCTATTAGTTGGTTCGATTCGAACGGGTTGGACATTTCAATTGAACTGGTCTAAACCATGACATCATCATAATATAATTATGATGTCACAAAATTTTAGTAATTTTAAAAATATGTAAAAATTATAAAACTTTTGAATAATATAATAATTATATTATAGATGAAAAAATGATTCTATAGCCCAAGACAACAAAAAATAAAATAAAATAATCAAAATAAAAAAGCATAAATGTATAATTATTAGTCATGGATTAGGTAACTATGCAAGTTAAAAAATAATAATGAATAATAACCTAGCTAAATCAACTAATGGGGTAGATTAATTTTCAAGTTGGTTTAGATTGGACATATTTTAAAAGCCTACAATTATAACTAAAATAATCACATAATTATTCAAAGATTCAAGTATAAATAAAACATAGTCTAATTGCTAATATTAAAAAAATAATAGGCTTGAAAAATAGAAAAAATAGATTTAGAATCTGGAAAAAAAAAACCTTACTAGTGCTGCTCATTGGAGCTGAAGGAGAAGCTAAAGCTGAAAAGTGAAAATAAAAATTAGGCTTGACAAATAGAGAAAAAAATAGGGAAAGAAGCTAGAAAGTAGAAGCCGAGTGAAAAGAAGCTAAAAGTGGAAAGTGAAAGGGAGAGTGCTTTCGGTGGATTGGAAAGAAGAGAGAAGACGAGCAAAAGCCAAAAAGTGGATGGACGATAGGAAGTGGGCGGACAAGAGGAAGAGGGAAACCTGATTCGTTAATGCAAGATGAGTGATAGGGAGGAAGAGGGAGAGTACTTCCTATTGGGATAATTCCTTTTGTTCAAAACATCACATAAATCTCAGGATCATTCATATTGCGTCATGAAGAATTAATAAACAAATAAATAAATGAAAGCATACCTAAATCCATAATGATTGATTGGTGCCTAGAGCTTCGCTGTTGGCCTTCTAAATCAACATATTGTTGGGCCATGGAAAATCAAAAGGAGCCATCTAGCTGTAGCCGAGCAGCTGTCCGACCGATTGATGACACC
>JAYJMB010079665.1:0-19670 GCA_036873735.1 Pouteria campechiana
GGTTTGCTGTTCATTCAAAGCTTTGAGAAGGTCTCAGAATCCTGTCTGCCTACTAAAACGAGATATATTCAAATTGGAAACATTAATGTTTAACATCCCTTGATTGAAATATTAAAAACATTCTCGTGACTTGGGCAGGCATCTAGGACGTGACTAGATACGTCTAAGACTCACCGTCTCCCATCAGGTGCACCGAAATTTCCATATTAGTAGTCATTCATCTAAAAAGCTGAGCCAGTCCAAGATTGAAGAAAGTATTTTGGGACAAGGGAGACCATCAAAATCTTCCTAGTCTTTGCTGGGCATGCCTGACATGCTTAATGGAAAGTCAATATCATTGTCACTAGCAATCTAACGTAGGAGCACAACTTGGAATAAACCATGTTGATCGATCCCAATTGCGAGTTGGCCGAGGCAAGGCCTTAGGCAATCTCACCCAAATTTCAACCCAACCTCCTGTTTCATTCTACCCACTGTATGTGAACATATAGATTCAACTGTAGATTTATTCTAATCTTAGTCTTAATTTTAATTCTATTCAATTTTAACCATTAAAACAATACATAAATGGAGAGCAGAAGGCAAGGGAAATCAACTATCTTCCATCTTCACGAGCACTAATGTTATCACTGTTCTTCCAACTATACAATACAAAACACCATGCAGCTAACTTTCAATTCTCTGAAAATTGTTTATAGGACCTTAAATATCTCAATCGCGTTCATTGAATTGGTCAGCATTGTGAGTCATAGAGATCGTACAGATAGGCTTGAGTTGGGGCTTAAAAATAGGGTACTCTTTAAATTGCAACCTTAATCTCAAGTGGAATTGAGCCTAATTGGAGGTTCTTAGCACGTATTTCTGCTTCATTCTTTTGGTAGTATCCTCCATGAATAGGAATGGTGGGCGGTGGCAACCCCACACCCTGGTCTTTTATTGAGTTTCATGACACCTGAAGTCTGGAATAATCTCCTTACCCTAGGACTCGGGCCAGAAATGGAGATGGCAGATTCAGATAAAGGCATTTATCAAGTGGCCCATCCCTGTGTTAGTGTTTGCCTCTTCTTATACAATGATGCCAGCGGTGGCATGTTTTCTGGAAAGATGGCAAGGCGCCGCTAGTTGTAGTGGCCTTGCCTCTCTCAAATTGCATGCAATATCCAAAAAACCAGAGCTACATGATTAATGCCCTACCCCACGACCTGTGCAAAATAAATGAATAGTGGGCGGAATGGTTGGTCAACAGTCATCATTTGTGTATTCTCATGTAATCAATATCCCACATTTTTCAGGCACAGAGAATTTAAAAAAGAAAAGGGAATTCGGACCAGATTTCTAATCCATCTATTCTCAGCAACGTTGCTCCCCAGGCTTGATGAACTACGTAGACTCATACGCAAGGACATGATTACTGATCAACAAAGCTCATATTCGATCTACAACAGCAAGAGAAGTGTAGAGAGGCAGTGAGATTATTTCTTTCTTCCATTTCTTTTTCACTCTTGAAGGTCTTAACACATAAGAAGAGGAGAGAGATTCTGTTCTTTCGTAAAGCAACAAGTCATCTGTCGGCGTCAATGCCATGGGAAATGAATACACCATTCATGCACGCATGGCTCGTCCAAGCATTGCCGTCTCTATTTGTGCGACTATGCCGGCATGTATAGCCATAGAAATGGAGCAATGAATTTAAAGAGTCGAATATCAGTTTTGATGCCTTTTACCAGTTGCCACCAGTGAAGTGCATGTTGCCTTACGTTGGTCTATCTTGGGTCAGCCTGAATGGGCTAAAGCAACAGATATATCCATCGTCCATGACAGCATGGAAGGGTCACCCAGATTACAAGATTACCCAACACACATGCCCCATCTTGACACTCCGTTGAATATCTAATTTCTGTGTCTGAAGATGAGCACATGACCAAAATCGATCTTCTTTATGTATCACCTAGCCCATGTAACCTTTTCTTTAAAAATCAACCCAAATTTATAGTGTAAACCTAATTTATGGATTTGATTAAAAATAAAAATAACATTTATCTAAAAAGCAGGAAATTCTTTGTTGGTTTGCTTAACAATCAATAAATCAATCACCAAATACCTCCATCATAACACTCCCCACAACAAAACCAACGTCGGGCAATCGTTTTCAAAGAGAAAAAGCAACACGTGAAATGCATCCGTTGGAAGAGAACCGAATTAGCGGTTGAAAATCCACAGCCTTTCTATGAAGCTGAGTTTTGATCTGGTTCGACCTACATTTTCCAGAATGCAGACCTGTACTCTGCAATTCTCCAGACCATAATTCATCATCAAACTCTCACAACCATCTTCGTCTAATCTTTTGACTAGGAGAGTGAGAGCCAGAGCTCGGGAAGTCGTGGGATTTCTGGAAGATCTTAAGCATTGAATCTTCAACTGTGAGGACAATGGCTCCAACAAGAAGTAAAGCGACAATTTAGATGCTGCACTTGATTCTTTGAAGGTTCAAGCACGTCCATCAAATGCCTCCTGGGCTTCTCCAAACCTTACACACGAGCATAGCTAGCAAACCTCAGATTTATTGTACAAAAATATGAGACATTTACAGAGCATTTACACGGTCCTTCCACTGCAGACTTTCACAGCCGCCTAACCCTCTGCGACAGAATCGTCTTCTATGAGTATAGCTTCAGGCGTGTTGTTATGGGGTCCCGGCAAATGGGGCATAATGATAGTGTCCCACCACAATCCTTGCAGACCTTCACAAATCAAAAAGAAGATACTCCATTCAATTTCTGCTCTTTTTGTACAGCAACAGGTAGTCTATTGCTGTTAATGATGTTTCCTGGATAAGTGACTCAAAATATTTAAGATGAATGAATTCTAGTAAATGACCAAGGTAGCCTGCCAAGCAAACGAACACCTAATGGGCATCATATGATAATATATATGTAATATTTTTGAGTTGAAATCTCAACATCTGGTTCAGATAGCCCAACTAGCACAGCCAGCACTCTTTGCACCAACATGGAAACAACTATCACTGTTGATTCTCTGGACCTTTTTTCATATGCAATCTGGGCATCTACTGTGGTACCATTAGCCCATTGGTGAGGTTTCTGAATGGTGATTGATCTGACCTTCAATCAGCCTGTTCTGGGCCAAGAAATGTCAAAATCGCTGAACTATAGGTTAAAAGAGACGCTTACCAAGTGGCCGCATCCAAATGCCATGTCCCTGGGATTCACCAAGCAAACTGGGCAAGCCTTGAAGGAAATCACAAAGTTTTTCAGTGCCATGACAAAAAAAAAAAAAACAAAAAACAAAACAAAAAACAAGAAAAGAAAAACAAAAAACTGCAGTATGAAAGGCAGTTAATACCTGCTCCGTGGCTGTGTTATATGATGTAGACTCAAAAGATGTCATGTGTGGGATTGCACTGACTGCATTGTCATGCTCTATCACTTCCAGTGGCGGAGGGAGGGGTGGTGGACCCAGTGCCCTCTGTATTCTTCTTCTGTGGTACTAAAGAAGTTAAGGTCTAAGCATGCCTCAAGCAAGTAAAAATCCAAAATTATTAGTTCATAGGGTGTACCCCTGAGACTGCAGGTGTTGGGTTGCCTTGTACTGGAAGGGGATCTCCATGAGCGCAGCTAGCGCAAATGCTGCTTCCATCTTTGAAGTTTCCATGTTTGCAGACATTATTTTATGGAAATTTACAAACTGCACCATGGCAATCATTCTTAGAGAGAGACTTTATTCTTGGCGGTCAATTAACCAGATCAGAAAGAGAAAAGCATGACATGACGATGGAAAAAAAGGAGATCATTTCCTAGAAATTTTTTTCCTAGAATGTTTGCCATGCCAATGCCATGATAGGGCTTCTCCAACAAATTACAGGAAGATAAATCCTCTTGGTTCAAGGATTAACAGCCCTGCAGTAACAGGAAGCCCTATAATGATGTAGGCTATTGGGCACAAAGATCTTGGAAAAACAGCAGAACATAAATACAGATAATGAACAGAAGAGGCTAAAAATCTGTTGTATGCCCTCAGAATTATAAACCACCTGTATAAGGTTCTGTTTGGTTGACACAAGCAAATTGGCTAGACAAGATAATTTTCCAACCTAAGAAAATATCTGAAAATTTCTGAAGTGGGACATGGATGCTCACTGAAATATTCCAGATATTGATTTGTCAGAATGAAAATAGTGGCATCTATCCTGCTGTCTCAAATGCAGAGGAACAAATATCAATCTACTCAATCCACAATTTTGAATATGTTAAAACAAACAAAAAATAATCAAAAGGGGACCAGAAGGCTCTTAGAAATGACTAGTCATACTCAACCCACAATTTTGAATATGTTAAAACAAACGTAAAATTATCAACAAAGGGGACCCTTTGAAATGACAAGCATGATAGGTATACGGATTAAAGAAAGGAGCTAAGATGCCAAAAAGAACTTCAATTAGGAGCTCAAGTTTAGAAGATTGCTCAAATCACACAGGCAAAACTGCTCAAACCTTACCTGAAAATTGTCAAATGCTCTTTGGGGAATGTTATCATCAAAATGTTGCATTGCATCCCATGGCCCATCACCCACTCCAACCAAAATAATTGAAAGAGGAAATTGACTGCATAAAACAATTGCTTCAGAAGTAAATGAAGGACACAAAAAATTCCTATACCAGTCAAACCAATATGTATGACTTACCTAGCTGTCACTATAGAATTTATGGTTGCTTGTTCTTGGGGGCTAAAGCTCCCAAATGGCACATCAGTGCTTCTTGTAACCTATAGATGATTAATGGAAAAGATAAGCATTAAAAGCTATCAGGAAGTTTCATAAAGACCTCGATATAAAAAATAATTTCACAACCTGCCCATCTGCAATAATTACAAGAACATGATATTGCCAGTTGCTTTGTTCCACAATGTCAATCGCTGCTTCAATAACTGGCGCAAATGATGTTGGACCTGAACATTGAGCCAAAGCCAAACAATTACAAAAATATAAAAAATGGCATACAGTACATTGTAGACTTTCGATTGTAACAAGGAATCATGTCTATTTGGTTGATGTTCAAGGACAGGTTCTCAAAGGAATAAGTAATTGGTAGTTCGGTACCTTTAGAAACTTCCCAAAATCAATGTCCATGATTCAAAGTAGTTAGATTCCAGTAAAAAAGAACTACTCTCCCAATGGACTCTGCAGTTTTGACATTGGATTACTTGCATTTGGAATTCATTTTCAAGAACAAGGGCTCTCAAGAATTGGGTTTAGTAGGTGAGAAAGTTGTTTAACTGTGCATAAATCTTACCAGCTAACTCAACTTCCTTCGCTACTGATATAAAAATAACAAGAAGACTCCACACTCCGTGCATCCCCTCCAACCCCAGAAGGACCAGGTTGCCCAAGACAAACATTCAATAAACATCAACAAATTCAGAGGCAGGGGAATCCACCTAGGGACTTCTTCATTGCCTTTTTCTTTTCTTGATAAGTTCCACTAAGCCACATACATTGATGAGTTAACACAGCTGCTCTAGTGAATCACATTCAAAGTGATGTTTACGTTGTGCTAACTCACAGCATGCTGATTTGGACAACTCAAATGTCCTGCTTTATTAGAAAAACTCAAATGTCCAAGTAGCTTGTGCCAGATAGCATAAACTAATTGATGCTCTTATTTAGGACCATTATACTAGTCCTTGACTGGTGGCAGCATTGCTCACCAAATAAACTTATTGCTTCATAACTTAGTTAAATAATGGAAAATTCCTTTTTGCTTTCTCTTTCTTTACATAATGGAAAATTCCTTGTTGTTCTCTCTTTCTTAATCTGTGAAATTGAAGTTGTAGAAAACAGCAAAAATTAGATATAATGATTTCACTACAACCACTTAAAGGAACTTCCGAAACTAATTAAACATAGTTATGTTGTCACACCTTGATCGCATAATGGATAAAATGCAGAAGACAGATTTTACAGACCTGACAACTTCAAGTATGGAACAATCTCTCTGTACCGTGCAAGTGCTTCCTCAAAACCACGGCAATATCGGTGATCAGGATAAAAACTGAACACACGTTGATCATGTGTAGATGCTACAAATCAGAAGACCGATAGCTGGGTGAGAATGTTGTATCATTAAAACACTTCATAGCAAAACTGTAGAAGACTGCTTACCATCACCAAATCCGAAACAAGGAATCAGATTGTCCTCATCAAAAGGGGAGAGTGTACGGCCGATTATAGAAATCGCTTTCTGATAGGGATTAGGGGTTGTGCCAATTGCATGCAGGCTTCTCCTGTTAAATGAGTACCTACCTACAATCATTAAAGGGTGATGTTTCCTTCCTCAAGTCATGATACTAATATATTTCCAGTGTTTACAAGTCACAAAGCCAGTGGAATTTAGATACTTTGGAGCAAATCATATTACCTGTCCACTCATTGCTTTTTGTGAAGTCTATACCAAGAATTAAATTTGATGATTCAAGGCCGGAATCCCTCAATGCAGAAATTACCTTACAAGAGGAAGAAAAAAATACATTATATCTATAGAATAGAAATTGGGAATTGCTACAAGAACATAAGTGGAAGCAAGCACTGAAATTTAATTACTGTTAGATAACCTCAAAAGGCCCAAGGATTGAAGGCTAGAAATTGGTGTTAATTACTTGCAACACAAAAACAATCAATAAATAGCTGCACCTTCCTGGCTTTTGCTGTAAGAATATCTAAGAGCGATTGGTCTCCTTGGTTATTAGCCCTTCTAGTAAATCATGCACAAATAACGCTTCTCATTGTTGACATCTAAAATCTGACGATACTTCCCACACCATTTCACACACTCAGTTCTCTCAGTTATTTCCAACATGACTTAAATTGATAATTCAATATAATAATAACTGCAGATAGTGATAAGTTCAAATTGGATAAAACAATAAGCGCAAAAAACAAACATATCTGGACATCTGTACACTCACAAAATATGCCAAGCAATCACTCATTTATAGATTCTCATTCATGTTGCATTGTCGGAAGGGCATTTCCGAATAGCAAGTAACAGATGGCAACCTCCCTGCATGAAGGAGGAAATATTAACAGGTTCTTGGTGAAAATTATCTTACATTGATTGCACAACCTGTATGCATAACAAGCTATGTTTATTCACTATTTCACTAGCTTTCTCACTTCCATTTTATTGCTAGAAAGATGATGAATGATTTTGTAACCAATACCTGAAAGCCTCAACAATACCCTAGTAGTTATAACTAAATGTGCATCCAAAAATTCAACCTTGACAATAGCCCAGTAGCCATAACCGCAAACCTCCAGGCATCCAAAAATTCAACATCAACAATAGCCTAGCAGCCATAACTACACACCTCCAGGAATCCAAAAATTCAACTAAGCACCTCATCGACGGAGCTGAAATTATCAGCAATGAATCTCGAATGCTGCATATTCTGATGTTGATTGGTTGGAGTCATGGTACTCTCAACTTTGCGAGGCTGTGCATGCTCAAAATGTGAGGAATAACCTACAGATTCCTTGTTTCCCATAGCCAGAAGCAATGTATGGCAGGACAATCAAAAAGACCCTGTCAAATGAAGTAGAAGAAGAATAGTTAAATTCCATAAAGAAGTGCAAATTATCAATATTGGCAACTATAAGTGCATTACAATAACTGGCAGCTCATAATAGGGATGCAACTCGGGTTAGGCGGAATCAGGTTGAGGTCAACCCTAATCCTAACCCAACCCTAATTTTAAAACCTCAACCCTAATCCAAATTCAATAGGTCAGGTTCAGGTTGAATGCAGGTTAAGTGAATAAGTAAAAAAAAATGACTATTCATTTTCTATATTCAACAACATTCAAATAAAATTAATCTATTACATACTTAAAATTTACATATCCAACATCAAACTAAAGTTCCAAATTCAAATAAGATAATAAGTTTATTAAGTAGCTAAATAAAATACAAGTTCGAATAACACTTAATTAGGTCCAAGGAGATTTTCAAAAAAAAACATGGAGATGGGGATGAAGCTAGGGAGATAAGATCAACTAGAGGAAAACACGCTTGTACTAAAAATAGAGATAGGGATCATGAGAATGATATGAGATTGGTAGATCATTTGTGCTTCACAAAAGAAATTTAAAAAAAAAAAAGAACAATGTAATATGAATTATGAGAAACAAAAAATGTATAGTTTTTCATTTTTTAACTAATAATATGCAATTTAGGTGGGTTTCAGGTTGGTTTGCCGTTAACCCAAACCCAACCAGAATTAGAATTTGGGTTCGAGTTGCCATCAACCTAAACCCTTAAAAATGTTGGGTTGAGTTTGGGCGGATTCAAGTTAACCCAACCCAAGCTGCACCCCTAGCCCATAAATTATTGCAATGACATGTTTCAACTAAGATATAAGCTGTAGCCATTCAGAAAGTGACATAGAAACTGCAATATAATATGAGCCAGTTATTTCCAATTTTTGCAAGTTTAAATTAGAGATACTCTTATATATTGAGCACAGCTTCAAAAGCTATACATGCAATCACTCAAAAATATAGAAAAGGGGAATAAATGAAATAAAATAAGAAGCAATAGATGGGAGATTTAAATCTTTGCCAGCTTCATCAATGATTTATTTGCGGCCAATTAGTAACTTAGAGGCAAATTCATCATCATGAAAAGATAACGCAACAACAAAAGTAGAATTCTTTATGCCCACCGTTCCCCACATCCATTTCTAAGTCAATTAGGCGTGTGTTTGGGGAGGGGGAATGATTTTGATAAGCATAGGGTGGAAGGTTATGATGTCAACATGATACAACGGCTATAAAGTGAACAAAGATAAAATAAATAATTTTCTTTAAAAAAGATAAAGAGTCCCTATGGAAAAATATAGTTTAGGATAGGAAAGTGAGGTTTGTAGGAGTAAGTAGATTTCAAATCAAGTAGAGGGTCTTAAAGGTAGTGCCTTAGATGCCCCTTTTCCTAACACCCCAGCACATATATGAAAATTGCAAATTAATAGTTAGTCATTAACGTAGTAGATATGCAACAAATTATTTGAGAAGCCCTTTTGCAGAATAACTTAATTACTCGATAAATTACGATTAGTAATTATTTCAAATCCCATTAGTCATTGGAGATAGAACACTTCACGCAGTTTTTGCCCACGCATCATAGTCAAATTTCTCATGTGCATCATTGGAGTGGATCTTTCCGAGTATTCTTTTCAGTTGTTAGCCCAACAAGACCAAACAGAATTCCCAAGAACGCAGTCCTTCATAAAAATCAGTGTTATCCAGATAGAAAGAAAAAATCCCATGCCAAAGAATGCCAAATAAGGAGGCTTGCAATGACTGACTGCTATTTCCTTTTGCCCCATCTACACGTTGACACGTCGGCAGAAAACCATGTCCATGAAGCCTGAGCAGTGGAACATGAGCATGGAAGATCAAGCCCTCCTCCAATCTTTGGCTCATTAGCCATGAATTTCTTGGTTCTTTCATTGCAGCCACTGAACGGCTTAGATCTCTAAAGCATCGCAACCATAGACATTGATTCCCAAAATACAGAGAGGAGACGACGAGACGAAGAAGCATCATGGAAAAATAACAGAAGGCGTGTTCTCACCTGACCGCAGTTTCTCTCTCTTGTTTCGCGAAGTCAAGAGCTTCAAAAGCTGAGATTCCAGATGCCACCGCTGCGATTCCTTCGACAGGATAGCGACTTTATCTTTCCATGAATGAAATAGCACTTGCGGGTCGATAAGGGGATTGGCTTGCTTCCAAAAGCTGGCTTGTGCGTTTACACATGGGTTCTTGGAGCTTTGATTCAATATGAACCGTCAATCACAGATAAGACGGATGAGATGATCCGTTCATTTAGACGGTGGCTTTCATTAGGGAATTTAAAAATAAAATTGTCAAATTGTTTTTTAGAGGATGAAATATTCACATTTTCTTACTTTTTATGGTCTATTTCCAATGTAAATCACATTTGTACGGTACGGATCAACGTGGGATGGACAAGATAATGCGAGAATGGGACGAACAAGTTCTGTTATCGTGTGATAGACGCACAAGACCGAAGCAGGAAAATGGACCAGGCGGCGCACGTCTCGCGGGAGTGGATAACAAATTCATCACTTGTGCACGTTCTTGCACGTGTACTGAACAAAAACCATTCAAAGGCACCGTAATCTGTCAAATGGGATCTATATTTTGTAATCTCTACTGTCTAATTAATTTTTTTATTTCCTTAATGTAATTTTTCAAAAAAGGAAACCAAATTATTTATCTTTCCTGACCTACCACCGTAAAATCGCTACTTATGTCCACTTGTTGATATCAGGTGTAAATATGACTCGTTTCATTGTTTTTTTGTTACATCCATGACCATTTAATTGAGATGGAAAACAAACCAACCATTTGGATTAATTATGCATTTGCTAAATTTTTTAGATCTACGATGCGAGAATAACATTCAATGTATCATCTCGTCAACAAAATGCAACCCCGTCAGTTGCTTGCCTTGTCCGCAAACGTGCAGTCTCAGAAACGTGCGAAAGTCGTGGCGCGTTTTAATTTATACACGTTTCCGTCTGTCGCCTCCTTCTCATCTTCTCTGAAAAATGTGTTAAACCATACGCAGGCAGCATGCATGCTCCACATGGGAAAAATGTGGAAAATCTGATCCCTGTATAAGGACGATCCGGAGAAAATACAACCACATGCGAAAAATGAGGCTTTTCTATGCATGACATAGGTCAACTATTTAGACGACTAATGGATTTCCCCGAAGTTCCACATCGACTTGCACCGGCCACTACATAAATGCACCATGACAATATTTTAAAACGCCGGTTTTCACGCGGCATTCAGAAGTCCATGAAATAATTCATCCCGCACTTTTGACAAAAGCGCTTTTACCATCTTTATTAAAGAAATAATTCACCGCACTTTTGAACTAGAAAAGCTAAAAGATGATAAGGAAAAGAAAAATTTCTGGCATATATTATATATTGCAAGAAGTCAAGCAAGCATTCGACTAGATGACTAGGGGTGCAAATTTGGGCTAAGTACGACCGCAACCCGCATGTGACCCAACTTTTTTTTATATTAGGTTTGGACAATGTTTTAGGTTTCATTAAGGAACCTAAACAGACATTTATGGGCAGAAAAGCACTTTATTGTTCTGTATCAACCGTTTAATTGGATATTTAAAAATATTGCATGTTGCCACAAAAACTGGAATTCAACGTTTCAGCTTCTCAGTGCGCTTCCGCATTAGCTGATTTGTTGATAATATTACCTTCATCCTCTCTTATAAAAAGATAATGTTGTATATATGAAAATCATATTCAAATATTCACATACCATGTAAGTGTTGTTATCCATTGAAGTGTTAGTTCCTTCTTAACTAGTAAGTTTTTTTACTTATCTATATTAATATTATTTTTTAGATTAAATTTTATTTTCTATATTTTTTTAATTTTGATGAATGGTTCGGTATGCAAAGTCTAATTATAATGAGGATTATATTCTTATTTTAATCTCTCAAATAAAGTGATTAATGTAACCTTTATGAGTGTACAATTTTTTGTTCATTTATTTAGTCAAAAATATATAATTAATATTTTAGATAATTAATTATATAATATGATATAGAAATAGTTTGAAAAATTATGGCACAACTGACATGCATTTACTTTTTTATATTAAAAAATTATTCACGTCAACATTAAAGTAGGCCGCATTGAATAAAATTTGTAAGATTATAGTACATCACACTTTATGAGTATAATAATTTTTCAATCATTTGTTTACCAAAAAATTATATAATTAATGATTTAATTATATATATGTAACACAATATAAGTTAGTAAAATATTACATATTACTATTTTTTTGTCAATTCTATTTGATTTGGTTAGTTTTTGTTATAAAAAATAAATTATATTGAGCATATTTTGTAGCACATCACTAGTTAAGCTAAAATGAAACTCACCGACATTATGTGATTTTAGATCTGCTCAGTCCCCACCATAGTATAAACAAATATATTGGATGAATAGTCTTTATATTTTATATAGTGGATTATCATGATAATTTTCCTTAATAATATATTTATTATCGACTGTAATAGTTTAATTGTCACACCCCACCTTTCGAGGTGTGACTTATCATTTTATGCTGTATTTTATCTTGAATTGCCTACTTTTAGGGTGAGGTACTCTGCCCAAAATTTGGCAAAGCCTTCTCTGAATTTCATCCATTCAAACATGTACAATTATACTATATATTGACTTTAAATAATTCAATGAAACAATTTTAAAACACACATACCCACATTCCTACAGCCCAGAATTTATATCATACCATGATGGCAATGACCTAATTTATTCTAAGATACATAATATGCACATCTTTATTTTATTACGATATGCCACTCTATTACAATATACATTAGGGACATTTTAACATAATTAGATATCACTTGAGATCTTTAAATACAAATATACAATGACATATGAATTTTCAATACAAATTAGTCTATTATAGTAATATGGTCTTCAATATTTGCTCACCAAGCCTAAACCTCGGTTAGGAATCTTTGTCTGGCCTGTCAACTAAAAATTTAAACAAGAAGGCAGGAGTCTAGGCAACTTCGTAAGTAGACAAATGTATTAAATAATAATTAATCCATAGTTAGCACATTTTATATCAAATAATCAATATTTATAAATCAAAAGTTCCATGTTATTTCTATCCAATCAAATACTGAATCATATTGAATCAATCTTTAATTAAATATACAATAAAGGGATCTTATCCATCCCTCACATTAAATATACATATCAACCCAAAATATTAAATATTCCAATCTAAGGGATACTTAATATTTTTAACAACCAAATAACATCAACTTAAACAAATACAGGATATCCACTATCCCCAAATCAAGACATACATGCCCGAATTTTAAACCAATGGGATATACATTATCTCTATTCATTCAATAGAAACAAATGCGTACTTACCTCAAGTTCTTAGCTCCCAACCATTCCTCCAACTCTATGCCTTTTTATCCTTCTCAGATTATCCTGTACGGGGTAACAGCCTCGTTCATTTATAGACATAACTTGGCTAATTCATATCAAGTAGCTAATTACAATGTTCGTATGAGCTTTTTGTATAAATATCGTACTATCTCACATCACAATCAAGCCACATAGACTATTTATATTCATTTTATATTAAAATAGTCAAAAGCCAATTCATTTAACAAGGGTTCTTAAGAAATGTTATTTCAATCATATGTAATCATTATATAATATAGTTGATATGTAATTAACTTCAATAACAGTCTCATTAGACGTTTAATCCAATCAATTTGTGGCTCATATGGCTTAAACACAAAAATTTTCATTAACCCCTTAACGAGGGCATAACCATAAATTCAATTACATTGGTTCAAATCATTCCATATAAGTCCTAAAACATTATAAAACTGAATTTCATATTTTCCTCATGGTATTCATGCCTAATTCGTAAATTTTCTCAATTTTCACTATTTACAAAAACCCTAGCAAACCAATTTTATGAATTCTTATACCTAGTTCATTAAAATCAACTAATTAGATTATTTACCCTATGATTACAATAACATAAACCCTATCATCTTCCCCAAAACCATTGTACACAAGTTTGGTTTAAAACCTTAGCATCAAAAACCAAGTGAATTCAATGAAAATAAGAAGTCTTATCTTATTTTTCAAGCTCGGTGATCATCTTCCACCCATTTCCATTCCCAAGTCTTCCCAAATAGCCATGGGTCACACTCACCAAAGTTTTCAGTCATGGAAACACACCCAAACGACAAAAGGTTTAAGTTTTGATCTGCCAAATCAAGATTTTTTCATGGAAAACTAGAAGGTTTCTAGTTGAAATCATCAAAAATATGGGTTTAGATGGGTGGGTTTCAAGAGTTGGGACATGAGAACCAAAGCCAAGGAGAAGGGAAGAAGAAAAAAGAATCAAATGGGCCAAAAGAGGACTTATAAAATCATATTTTTTTGGTACTCTGGTGCACCATCAAGCCTATGTTGTGACATAGAAAATCTGTGTCGTGACACAGACTTCGTTAACTGCCTAGTGTCGTGACATAGAAAACCTGTGTCATAACACAAGTGTCGCGACATTGAATTCCTGTGTCATGACATTAACCCATCGCCTCAATATACTGCTACTAATTTAAGCATAACTTTTACATACTATGTCTAAAAGACCTAATTTTTAAGGAATTGGAAAGCTAACTTTAAGGGCTACAACTATTATGTTAATAACTTTTTTCTAAATCAGCCACAAATATGTCAAAAAGTTTCATAAAGTTAACCAATAGCATTCATCTCGATATTTTTTTTTGTTATTTGGAATAACTTCAGTATATTAGTCATAACTTTCTCATACGATATCAAAATTGAGTGATTTTTCTCAAAATTTTGATTCAATATCTCATACACATCACATTATATACAATAATCATGCTACATTAGCCATTTAAGTCATATACATGACTTTACTCAAAATCACTACTTAAGTTCTCTTTCACTCAAAACTACTAATGAAGTTATTTTTTTTGTTAAATTCAGTTTTCTATAACAAATTTCTTTATAAAACATTATGTATTACTTCAATTTCTCACTTTACTGAAATGCAAATAATTTCTCCCAAATTTCAACACCAAAAGTGTTACATTAATCATATAAAAGTTATTTTTTTATAGTTTAGATTACTATTTATTTAATTATAAGAATTTTTTTAATATGTAAAATAAAAATTATTTATAAAAATATTAATCATATATTAATAAAAATTTATAAAAATAATGCTAAGATTTATATGCAAGCACTTTTAAATAACTATAAAATAAATATTTTATATTTTTTTAAAATTATTTTTAAAGATTTTGTTGTTTATATAATTCTTTTGAAGATAATTAGTGATAAAGTTAAAGCATAGTTCTTTCGTTTTTTTTACCAAAAGTACTTTTAAAAAATGTCTTACTTGAAGTACTTTTTATTAAAGTTCTATTACAATGACACTATTTCAAAAGTACTTAAATCTCAAAACAGGGCCAAATGGAGTCTTAGTTGAACAGGGTGAGATAGGTTAATAGGTAAAAAGCCAACCCAACCCACCCTACTAATAGACATTAAAAAAATGTTTCCCTAAACTCCCAAATACCTTAACCCTATTGTTGTCAAAAGAGGAAGTTGTTGCCATCGTTGTGCCCATCTTCCTTGAGGACCTGAACATTGTCCTCTTCTTTAGTTGCATTTTACATGTTGACTTCTATTAGTTTTCTTCTTTGGCTACTTTTTAGACATTGACTCATATTATTTGATGACATCCATAAATAAGTGGAGCATTGAGAAGCCACAAAACAATCCATAAAAGCAATAGTGGAAATCTTTCTATTATAAAATTGTTTAAGCTAAATCATAGTAAAGTATATGAAAAAAGAAGCGATGTGAACATAGACAATGATGATTCTTCATTTAGTTTTGCATTCCCACAAGGAGTTTAATAATAGATTCTTTATAGTTGACAGACAACAGTTCTAAACAAGATTTACTACTTGATGTGCTTTTAAATACATCCTTTCAGTAAGTTTTGAGGAATATTTTGAGGTTTTCAATGCTTGCATTGAACCTAAATTTGTAAAGGGTCATCTCATTTGTTCTTTTTAATTGAATTATTGAACTTCTGTTTTCTTAGTTTATTTCTTTTTAGTTGAGCAAAGAAAATGTATAATTTTTGTAAGATAAGGCTAGGCAAGGCAAATGAGACCCACCATATATATACATACATACATACATATATATATACATATATATAGGATTGAAATGAGTTCAACTTGATAGGCCATATATACAGGGTTGGGTAGGACTTTATATAAATAGAATTTGGGTTGAGATGGCTCCAACCCGATATGCATCCATAACTCAAAAGATAAAGATGTTAGAAACAGCATGAGAGAAAAAAAGTTGCTTGCACATGTGGATTAGGCATTGCGCTCATGGCTTGCACGCTTCTCCAATTAAATGAGTGTGGGCCTGCAATTATTGGAGAGATTATGCTTTCTTCCTCGGAAAGTATGAGGTGAACGCATACGTCCAATTGTTGGGGGTGTCGGAACGGCAGTGGCACAAAGATGCTTTAAAACAAATCGCATTCCGATTGAAATCATTGCTTCACTGGAGCCCACGCCACGAATTATTTTTGATGATTCAAGAGTTGGATCTCTAAATGCAGAAATAAGCTATTAAAGAAGAAAACAAAAACAATTTGAATTGTTTGCCTCGTTACAAAACGAGAGACAATGAATGAAAATATAAATTAAATGATGTGACTTGTCGACAAGACATTCATTGGTAGCGAATAAAAGAAAGCGAGAAAGCTTTCCATTCTTTTCTATAGTTCTCCATATATTGTAATGTGATTTGAGAGGTTAACTACTCAGTAACTCTACAATTTTATAATTTATTTTTAATTACTATTTTTATTTTTTGTACAAAAAATTACCTATTTTATATTTTTTTGATTTATTTATAATCATTATTTTCTATCATATCATATTATTTCATCAATTTTTTATTTTTTGTTACCTTTTTTGCTGGTTCCCAAATAAATTCTTAAGTGTGCATTGGGAAATAGGAAAAGATTGGGAACAAAAGAAAATGTGAAAAGTGAAAGAAAAAAAAGAAAAAGTAATGTAATATGATAAAAAATAATGATTAAAAATAAAGTTAATAAAAATTTAATAAATAAATTTTTTTAAAATATATAAAATAATTGTTGCAAATATAAATAATAATAAGAAAAGTAAGATTGTTGAATAGTTAAGATATTAAATCATATCAAGTTCAAAAAAGAGTGTAACAAGATGAAAAAGTTTTCTATCTATTTTTTCATATTACCAAACACACCCTTAAGGCATAAAGTATATAGGAAAATTTTAGTTTGTTATTAAATATATATTTATCATAATAATTTTATTATTATTATTATTTATATTTTCATTCATAATCTTTTTCTTATAATTGTATTTAATTTATATGTGACATTGTTTTCTTTTCTTTACACGGGCATTAAAATTTACCATGTGTTTGAGTAAAGAAACAACTAATAGTAAAAGAAAATTTTGAATATAAAAATAAAACAGGAAAACAGGAAAGTAGTTTAGTAGTCAATAAAGTTTGATTGTAAGTAATGTTTTTTTATGCTTGAAGCAGGGGTGTTAGATGGCTTAAAGTTACCTGAACATAACCAACCCAATTCGATTGTGTTTAAGATTGGATTGAGATTTTCAAATTTGAGTTGAGAAAATTAAGATTGAACTGACCCAATTTTAAAATAAGTTTGGATTGAGCTAAGACCTAGCTAGGGAACCCGTTTTGAATTTTAATCTTCTTGGCATGGTACTTGTCATAATATTATGAAAATGAATGTAAGCTATCTTTGCTTCGGTATTTATGTGTTTTTTTTTTTTTTTTGAGTACCAACCATTAAAGCTTAAAAATATATTATATTTTAGAAGACTTCAGAAATTATTTTTCAAATTTATAAATATCGACCAAATGTAGTTAAAATGATATTACCATTAGCATAAATATGTAAATAAGATATAAATGGAGAAAATATAAAATAGTTGGATGGGTGGAGAAGATTAAAGAAAAATGAAGACTACGAAAACATAGAATTAAGAATAAAAAAGTATTTTTTAAAAATTATATGGATAATGATGAAAAGTAAAAATAACGATTGAAAATAAAGATACCCATGTAAAGACAGGAATGAATATAAAGAGGACATTCACAACGCAGGAAGTATATATACATATATATATGTATATAAAGTCATTCTCATACCAAAGCCTTCGATCCTATTATTATATATAAATTATTTATTTTATATTTTGATGCATGAAACGTACACATGGACTGCATTGGGCGAAAGTAAGGTGTAGATATATGCGTATGCAACTCTTGCTTGTATATGTGTTTGGAAAACATCTACTTCATGTTTTGCCCGTGTCAGGTTGGGTTCAATGCCCATTCACAGCACCAGCCCGCAACATCTACCAAAAATGCCAAGCCACAGAAATGAAAAATAAAACAAAAATTAAATTGCATAATTGAAGCTCATTCGCTGCTAAAAGCACCACTGTGCTGTTTTTGAGAAAGCAATCAATGAAAAATCAAGCAATCCCCACAAACTCCTCTATAATACAATACGTTTGATTAAGCAATCAATGAAACAATCAAACAATCACCACCAACTCCTCTGTAATACAATACACACAACAAACCAATACCCAAGCACTCTTTTTCAAAGAAAGATAAAGCAATCCAAGGTTATATGGGGGTTTTCGATGTCTTCCACTTGAAGAGAATCGGATTCTTGGCTAGAAACCATATCTCCCACAGGCTTCTGATCAAACTGAGATTTGGTCTGACGCATGCAACTTGCATGCCGATTGTTTTCATTCATCGCTGTCGCGCGATGACCGGCGCCACTTTCCATGAATGTAGACCTGCACTTGCAGTCCTCTGGCCCATGACTCCTCGCGAAACTCCTACAAAGATCTCCATTGAATCTTCGACTAGGAGAGCTAGAGAGACCTCTGCGAGCAATGGGACTTCTGGGAGGATCAAAAGCATTGAATCTTCGACTGTGAGACGGAGAAAGGCTCCGACGACAAGTAGGGGCGAAATTGCGATGCTCGGCTTGATTCTTGGAAGGCTCTTGACAAGCGCCTCCATTGAATCTTCGACTGGGAGATTGCCTGCCCAAATTTCGTCTGGGTATGGAGGCTGGCGAACGCCTTCTGTTATCGTCTCTGGAGCTCTTCTGTCGTGTGACCTGGGGTGGCTGCGATTGGGGATGTCTGGGAATTTGCTGCTTTTCCGGTGCTACATTGGTTTTTAGTCTCCATTCTTGATTGGTCGTGATAAAAGATTTAGTTGAAGCTTGCTTCAGAGGACTTACATCTACTTTAAGGAGGTGTGGATTTTCTTTGATGCAGGACCTTAAGAAATCATTGGAAAATGACCTGTCTTTCAAATTCAAAGTGGAAGATGAAGTAGCGGTGCTGCCGGTAGCAGTTGTAGCGGTAGAAATGGAAGAACCATTGCTACTATAGGAAGCACTAGTACTAGAAGAGCTTATAGGAGAATAGGAGGGAGGTGGAGAATCTTGGTTTTTGGAGTTGTTCTTGGAGATGGGAATGGTAGGAAGGTGAGGAGAATGAGATATTACAAGCTTATCCTGGATGGGATACTTCAAATTTTCACTAGAAGGTAGCGCGCATGGCTTGTGTTGGATGGGGTGCTTGAATTCTTCAGATGTAGTCCTGCCTTTGCTGAAGCAAGTGCCCATGAAGAAGTTTCAAACGAATGGGTAAAGGAAGACACACCGACAAGAACCGATGTTGGTAGCTTTTATTTATCAGTAGTAGGGAAAGTAACAAAGCGGGGTGGCTTTCCGTATTATCTTAATCTGTTTGAATTGCATGGGCGCGCTCAAAACCGTTGGCCAACGGATACATACGCATCTATTGATGGCTTGTTGCTTTTATGCTTCACTTTTGGA
>JAYJMB010079665.1:19770-32181 GCA_036873735.1 Pouteria campechiana
TTTTTTTCCCAAGAATCCAAACAATTTGTAGAGCGCCTGTATGCTAAATCAGGATTCTCGTCCTGTTTACCAATCCACAAATGCAAGCCACAGCTTGGATATCAAAGCGGATTTTGATTGCTTAAGCCTGTAGAGGAGATGGCAAAGACCCCACAAAAGTTAAAGAGAGATTTTAGAAAGAAAAAAACTCTTTTAATTTTTTATTTAAATGAGACAGCTATGAACTAGCTATAATCTTGACCCAGCATCACATGGATAAATTCCAATCTAAATTACGGATGATATTACAATATCCCTGTCAGGATAGTCCATACTACACTTAGGAAGCCAGAAGAAATACAGCAATTCTATTACGATTCGATACGCCAACAAGGTCCTAGTTTTCTTGTTTGTATACCCCTCATATTCCGTTTCTTCTGGTGTCAGAGCTTTCGTGCCAACTTTTCCTTTCTTCATCTCCCATGTCCAAATCTTCTCCTCTCTGTCATCAACACCTGTCACACCATGCCGAACCACTCGACTTCACCAAACACCATTTGAGCAGCTACATCACTCGTTCTCCTCGTTAGATTACATGCCATACCCTACATACACTACTATCTCTAGCTTAGGTACTATTGACCAATCTCCAATTCCCCTGTTACCATTATTACTTTCCATGATTTTGTGCTCAACATAGAAAGTAAAAATTTATTAGAACAGGATTAGCAAAACTTCATTAAGACTCAAAATGAAAAGGAGCAAATCTCCATTTTGGTTATGCCAGTCACATGAACCCGTTGTAGTTGATAGTAGCCAAGCCAATCCATGCCCTCTCAGTCTATTTAACCACACTTCCACAGAGCAAATCAGTCACAGTACTGGCCAGCAATCACAGCAGATCCATGTTCCCAATTTGCCCAGAAACCCATTAAGATACAGTCCCTGCGGATGTTAGCACCAATGCTTGAGCCTACGTTTGAGTTATCCGCAATGCCATCTCAGCCTTTCAACAGTTAAAAACTGAAATGCCATGATATCTACCGTTAAACAGAGAATTAATAAAAGCCCCCCAAAAGACAAACGCTTTTACGCTATCAGGTTTTGCTGGATCCAACACGCAATTTTGATGTCTAAAAACTGACTATTCAACCAAAGACGATTGCAACTTTTTTTCTTTCCATGGCGAGATCCACCTCCCGTATCTAGAATTCGGTCCCACGTCTGTCTATAGTTTCTACCCCAAGCATCTCTTCCTGGCAGATCTGCCTGATTATTGGTCAAAAGCTATCCGTAAATTGCGCTCCACTTATATTTTACAGCTTGGATCTCTTCCAGGTTTGGCAATCTCACTTGAAGGCGAGTACAGGTGTCCGGTCGACTAATCCCTGTGGCATTGCCAAACATCATGAGATACAGAAAAAAGTTACAAGTTAGGCAGATGCATGCAAGAAAATGATGATAGAGAGGTCCGCTTTTCATTAAGCGATTCAGTTAATGGGACCCATTTGTCGCCAATGTGCGGTTATACATTAATCCAATGAATTATGAGAGCCACACAATCCATGACGTCGGAACGCATGTTTGTTTTTAATAATGTTTTTAATTGGAATGGAGAGAGGGACTAGAATGCTTTGTGGGTGTCAATTGCATCATAACCAATTACCGCCAGCCAGCCAAGTGTCTGCTCCCCCAAGAAATTCTCATCTACAACCCATTGCACCGTGATTAACTCATTAGCAAGCTAATTAGCCATGGGCTTGCAATTTGAATGTGAAATGATAGTCGTCCAACGGCACATGCCAATAATTTGCTGGATATTCATAGAGAAATTCAACTTTCGTGGAGAAGAAGGCAATTCCAACCACTAATGTTTGAATTATATAAGAGGATTTGTCTGGATTGCTACGCAAGATGATGAGAAAGGTAAAAGGAAAGCGTAGAAAAAATATAAATGATGCTAATATCGACCATATCAAGTAAATAAAATTAGTACATGTAGTTTTTAACAGAAAAATAAGATGGTTATTAACAATAATGAAATTATTATTATTATTATTATTATTTATTCAGCCTAAATTAAAAAAAAATTGTATTATTTGAAGACTTTCATAAATACAAAATTTATGTCATTCGAGAATTGACGTAACTTGGTTATTGAATTTAACTGTTGGTAGTTTATCAAGTCTCCACATGATATAACATTTTGAATCTTAATAGCTAAAAAAATAAAATAAAGTTTGATAAATAAGTTAAATTTCATAAATATATTATTCTTGCCTGCTGCAGTTAAACCCCTACTAGCAAAATAAAATAAGTGTGAATAATTAATAATAATTAAATTTCATGTTAAATAAAATAGCTTAAACTAAAAATTATACCCTTTTTACAACAGGCAATTTTCCCTAAAACAAACAAGCCCGATAATAATTTGATCGTGAGTTGATTCATTAAATGGATTTTTTTAAAATGTTATTTATTAACGAATGATTTGCTTAATGAAGTTCTCAGCAATAGAACGCTGAAATAATAATGCATTTTGATTAAATATTATCTTATTTCGATAAAATTATGCAACTTACAAATTCGTTGAAAATCCCCAGCATTGGTTTACCGTGACTTCCCCCGCATATTCTTGTAAAAATGTGTGTACGGAATTTGAGAAGGTGCCGTATTAATGCCCGACTTCAAAGTGGTTGCCACCAGAAAGTAATGTCTCCAGATCTGATACATCCATATGCAGATGACAATTGAATGTATCAATATCAATTGAGAACTAACCGAAACAGTAGATTAAGAACATAATGTTTAAAAAATGCTTATATAAAAAAAATGCATTATTTATTGTAGCATGTCCACATCATCAAATAATAACATGTTTTTTAAGTTGCATAATTGAAAAATCACAAATTTATATCCGATTTTCTGATAAATTTGAAAAAAATAAAAATAAAGTATTGCAGCGATCAAGTGTTGCAGAATTGGCGGGCTTGATCTACAGCACGGTGCCGTAAACGTGCTGCGATCTTCCTTTACATAACCTCACTCGCGCGACTTTGCTCGCAACATCGCTGTCTCCCCGAATGTGATATTTGCGCCCCGCGGCTTAAAATCCGGACCCGTCACGGCGACGTTACTGCTTTGCCTTTGCAGTCAACAAACGGAAAGGGCTGCACAAACAGAAAAAGCGGGGGCATAAATGCAATTTGGCAAGGGCAAAGCCGTCTGCATTTTCTCCACAGAAGAAGGGGATCGCTCTCCTTCCTCCTACTACCGCCTTCTTTTTCTCCGTTTTGTATCTGGGAATGGTATGCGATGATGTCGGCGAGGAGGGATAGGGCCGGCACGCCCCGATATGCGGCCGGCATGCGCTGCATATCGTGCCGAGAGTTGTACGAGGCGTGCGACGCCGGCACGTGCAAGGAGTGCTACGAGGAGGCGAGCGAGACGGAGGAGGAGCTGAAGCGGGAGATCGAGGACCTCAAGGCCAAGGTCGCCTTCCTCAGGATCTGCTCTCCTCTCGACTCCCACACCCGTTCCTCTTCGTCTTCTTCCTTCACCGACGTCGTCCTCGAGGCGTCCGATGATGACTGCGGCACCGGCGCGCCGTCCGTCCGGGCTCACAAGGCGATTCTTGTGAGTAATTGAGATGCCCTGATGTTGTTTGTTCTTTTGTCCCAATGAAGTTTTCCTTCTCTCTCTCTCTCTCTCCTTTTGGTTTCATCTGTTCTTTTCTGTGATTGCCCGTTAGAATGTTTTGGATGTCTTTTACTTTATAAAGCATGTTTGCTATTTGAGATTCTAAATGTTGGGTATTTCTAGGTTCTTCTGAACGGAAGAATTTTGGGCTTTTCCTGTTGTTTTGTCTCTTCAGCAAGTTGCATGGACATTACTTTATTATGGACTTTGAATTGACATCGGTGCATGAGCTGGGTTCTTAATCCATATTGCTGAATGGGAATTAGTTGCGAAATGAAAAAGGGAAAGCATACGTAGAAATTCGCCAGATTATAATGTCTGATCTGAGCTTATTTATGGGCAAAGTTGGTTTTTCTTATTTCTGACTTTGTTGTTTAAATTCAATTTCGTCTGCTGTGTGTTACGGTTATAATTGTTGCAACTGACGTTGAGTGGTGTAGGATACAGTAAATGGGTTGGAGCCTTTTTTAGGGGGATGGAATGCACGGAGGATATGGACTGGATTGCTTTGATTTTCTCTTGCCCCTAATGCTTGGGTCAAATGAAAAGAGCGGTCTATTTTTACAATCAATTTTAGGCCACCACGTTGCAGCAAATCCCATCTGTTTGGTACCACCCATTTGTGACAAACTTGGAGCTTCCCTAACTACTATAGAGTGGAGCTTCCCTAACTTGGAGCTCTTGGTGCTGATACTTAGAGCCCCTAATACGTCAAAGAAGGCACTTATCTCTAACTGCATGGATGGATTGCTGTATTGAGCATACTAAGACCTGCAATAGAGTGGTGTTTACAGTTTAGGAGAGAGACTCGTGACGTAGGTGGGGAAGCATTGGATGATGAGTTCTATTATAGGAACTCGAGCAAGCTATTCAAGGATAGAGACTGCAACGAAATGAGAATTTGGAAGATTGACAACTGACAAAGGTTATTGGATGAGTGTAAGTGAGAGAAGCTAGAATGCCTCATTTGCAAAGCACCGGGTAGTTTAAGGGAGTGTTGCAAAGAGATATGCACTTAATGCTCTGGTGGTGGAGCGAAATGAGAAAAAGGGTGAGGTTCATATTGAGACAATAGAACTCTAAATGGATGCTTGGTTGGGAATAAATTACTGAGGAGCTATGAAGAGCCAAGTGGATGAAGGATAGAAACCTAGTTCCAACAGGTGAACGTTCATATCAACAGAAAATTGATTCAACCATTGGTGGGTTCTGAGGTGATCCATAACTTTGTCTCAAGGGACAAGGCAATGTGGTTCAGTCTCAAATTGTTGAGGGAAGATAGCATGATCTAGATGGTTAACTCAAAAGCCTAACTGTCCCTGGAGCAGCCAATTATGTGGGGCTACATGTTAGTGAATCTTTTTCAAAAGTAGGTTGCTCCATCATCCTCCTTGATGATCACAATGTAATATTGTGCATGGACTTCATTTATGACATGAAAATAGTTTGTGTGCTAAGAATGGGTATGTCAGTGGTCATGGATGACTAACATCCATTTTGATATTTGATAGTGTGCAAGGGTAAGAAAAATATTGAAGGATTTTGACCTTCTAATTGATTGGTGGAGCCAGGATGGGACAACTTTAGGAATCTGTTGGCATCATCAGCAAAGACTCAATGAGGGAGTTTGATATAATTGCCCGTGAAGTATTTAACGGAGGTGGTGTGAAAACTCTATTAATGTCTCAATATCCTTCAGCATTGTTGTCCACAGTGCTTCGGTTGGGGAAGATCCTTTAACTGCAATCCTATAGGCTTTTGGGAAACTGCATTTGTGCTTGGAGATTAGCTATCATCTTATTTATTGTCTTTTGAAATGATTATTGAAATGGTAACAACAAAAGAAACAGCTATAATCCACAATCATTAAGAGATACCCATGGGCCACTTGTCATGGCCCTCTTGCAAGTCCCTTTCTGGAAAGAGAAATGGCTACCGGGTTTGCCTCTCTCTGAGGTTTTTGTAAAGTCAAATGGCTGCTGTATTAGTCTCTCCACGGGCAACTGAGAATGTAACCTAGGTATTTGTATATCATCTTCAGGTCCATGACATGCAGCACAATTTCAATGGTTCTGTGGCGGATGCAACTGAACAATGATACATGAAATCCCTTAGTGACCAATGGAGCAATAAATCATATTGTAATAGAGTGCAATTTTGTCCTAGGAGGTACAATTTCTGCTTCTCCTGAAACTCAGGCACTTCAGGCCCAGAGAAGGCCGTGGAACTCCACATTGTCATATGACTGATACAGCGCCATTATTTGGATCTCTCTATATAGATGAATCGCCTTCCTTATGATGCTAGTATACTGGTGAATGGTCAACACTTAGCCTTAAGGTTGAAGAATTTCCAAAGGTGTGGCAAGGCTGGTTTGCTTGTTTCTAGGATGGATGTTTTCTCTACCATCCTACCTATTCCTAAGGGCGCAACTTGGGCCAAGTTTAACTCGAACCCGGCTCACCGATCTTGAATTTGAGTAGTGTTGAAACCCAGCTTTTCTTAACCCGAACTTGAAGAACCCGAGTTCAACTTGAATCTAATTTAAAATCTATTTGAACTAGGGTTGGGGTTAACCCGAACCCAATTTCAACATAAATATTTTATAAATATACACACACACATTAATATTGAATAGTGTGTTGTTTTCCATTAATTTTAAATATGAATGGACAATTTTTCATTTAGTTTGAACTTTGAAACATGAATAGACAATTTCTCATTTAGTTTGAACTAGTGCTTGCCATTTTGATTATTTCGGTGAAATTTTCGTTTTATCTTCTCAGTAGGATATTCTCGCCAGGGAAAATAGATAAATTGCATTGTTAGGAGAAAATTTTGAGAAATTGGGAAAATTTTTGAAAATTTCCTCAATTTCTCTAGATCTTCTCATTTATCTCGATTATATTTTCTTGAATGGTGAATTTTTTGCCGAAATTTCCCTCCAAAAGTCAACATGGTGCCCTAAGTCTCATTTGCGCCCCTTTTCTTCCTCTGTGAGTATCCGAAACCCACCTAAATCTTCCCCAAAATCATTTTCGAAACCCCTTTTCACGATTTTGAAACAAAAAAAAACACCATTCGAACCTTTGATTCGAAGATCGGAAGTCGACAGCATGGCTACCAACGCCTAATCTCCTTTTTCCCTTCAAAATGTACAATGGATGTTTCGAAATCCATTTTAAAAAACATCTTGCTAGATTTGGTGGCCTGAAATCGACAGAAAGAGGGGCAACACACCTCCATCTTGCCGATAGCATGCTACAGTTGGCTTTTTTGCAATTTCAAGGCTTCAAATCGACTTCAGATCCTCTGAAATCGTGAGTGGAGTGTTTAAAAACAACATTTGTGTGTATTGGAACTTGATTTAGAGGAGGAAATTGACGAAAACGTAGCTATGGGAGGAGGAACATGTTCGCAACAACATTTTGGGATAGTTTTCCCCATTTTCAGCAGCAATTGCTGATTGATTTCCATCTAGGCAGGTTCGATTTCAAACACTCAGCGGTATGAGATGGATTTTGGATTTTTTTATTTTTTAAATTTTTTGGGAGGAAATGTATATTTTATGTAGATAATTTGAATTCATTATGATTTATTTCTTAGATTTTTCATCATATAAATTGAAATAAGTTGTAAATTAGGTATTTTATTTAAATAACTTCTAGAACATATGAAATTAACGAACCTGCATAAGTTTCTTTTTGGTGGTGAGGTACAGTGATAACATATTTCATACTATATGCATATGTTTAACAACTTTTTATGACCTAGATATCTCATTTAGTAGTATTTCACTATGGATATCTACTTTATTTACTTCTGCATCATTGGTATATTTCCTTTATGCTATATATATTGACATTTAAAGTGATGTTTTTTGTTCTAAATATGAATTTAGATTTATCATGATTTATTATGAAGTTTTATACAAGATTTTTGTATTTTTTTTATTTTAGTGAAATAGTTCCTTGAAATTTTCGATAATTTCTCCAAAATTAGTGAAATTCTCTTTTTCAACTTATCAAAAATTTCCTTTTTAATGAAATTGCGAGCACTGGTTTGAAATTTGAAACATGAATGGACAATTTTAAGAATTGAATGGTATGTTGTTTTTCCATTTAATTTGAAATATAAATGAGTAATTTAAACAATGGTATTTCAATCAATCAAATCGTCATTATATTTTCATCAACTCAAATTCCAAAGCAAAACTCAACTCGAACCCGATTTTCAAACATAGGGTTGGGGTTAGGGTGAGGGTTGAGGGGAATTTGAGTTTCATGAGCCTGGGTTACACCCTTACATGTTCCGGTGTTTTAATCTTAAGATTCAATTGAATTTCCACAACAACTTCATCCTCTAGGGATCATTGTTGATGATATCGCAACAACTGAATCTCTGTTTTGCTTGCAACTGTAGACTCGTTCCCCCATTGCAAGATTGCATAGAGCAATAGTATGCAGGTCTGTGTGTAAATTGTTTACCATTCCATTTGCACTGCATAGATGTCCAACTTCTCTAAGAATTGATACTCTTGCACTTCATGATGCATCCACCTCGTTAATGGACTTGAAACAAAATTGTGTCAATTTGACAACTCTATACATAAGTTTCCTTTTGCATACCACTAATCAGTTGATTGTTGCATGCCTTAGAAGAGGAAGACCTCATGTGTACTGTGAGGCAGCTAAATAGAAAATTCAATGCAAAACCTTTGATAGATTGTTCCCAATCTTGGAAACTTGAATGTTAATGTTAGAAATTATTCAGTTTTGCTTCTCAAGATAGGTTTCCCCTTGCATGTTTGGATTAGGGGTGTAAGTCAGGATGGGTTTGCGGCGGGTTTAAGCTTACCCAACCCTAACCTTCACTTTTACAATCTTTTCCCAACCTTAACTTTAACCCTTACTTTTTTAACATTTTTCCATCCCTAACCCTAACCTTACATGTGCGAGTTGACTTCGAGTTCTGGTTCGGGTAGAAAGATTATAACAAACCAAATGTCAATCAATTATTTTCACATGGGCTGAAGTTAGATGGATGGATCAACCCCACACGGCCTAACCATCTGTCACTTTCTATTAAAGTGTTTCATTGATCTCTAGACTTACATTTCGTTCAATTTGTATATTTCAATTTAGTGAATTTGGTTAGACTACCTTAACTCAAATTAATGTGATTCTAATATCTTAATTTTAGATTGTTTGCTTCATCTATTACTCTGTTATAGTTTAGTAATATGCGAGGAATTGATAATGTAATCATAGAATTATATTAATTATCTATATATGTAATACATGATAAGGGTCAAACTAATGATAAAGGTTGCATATATACACGTGTACTCAATTGCCAACTCAAAATGATTTGAATCATTTATTAGAATAAAAAGGAGTATGAATGGTTTAAATGAATTATAATTTTTATAGTAAAACTAATTAGAAAATAGATAAAATAGAGATGTATGGAGGTTTAAAATATGACAATTATGGTGAAAATTGTACTTAAGTTATCATTGTTACTGGAGCATATTTTTATTTTTATTTATTTTGAATGAAGGGATGCGGGTTCGGGTTGGAGCGAGTTGCCCAACCCCCTTACCCACCTCTAACCCTAAGTAGGTGTGGGTTCGGGTTGAATAACGGCTTACCAACATTGCTTGAAATTTGGGTTCGGGCAGCTGGGTTAGGGTTGAGCCTGCCCGGACTTACACCCCTAGCTTGGATGGTGTTATTCCTAAGGATTTATTTGCATCACTCATGTCTACTAAGTGAGGTTGATTTGAAATATGCAGTTTTATTTATTTCACCTATTGCTCTGCTGTTTTCAGATAAGCAAATCTCCAGTTTTTAAAGCCATGCTGGAGAATGAGATGGAAGAAAGTAGAAGTGGAACCATTAAGATAAGTGAAGTGTCCTATGATGTTCTTCGCTCCTTCGTGCACTACTTGTACACAGCGGAAGTGTTCCTCGATGAGCAGATGGCCTGTGAACTCTTGGTCTTGGCAGAGAAATACCAGGTGAAGCATCTGAAGGCCTTCTGTGAGAAGTTCATAACATCCAAGGTGAACAATGACAATGCAGTCATGAGTTTTGCATTTGCACATCGGCACAATGCCAAGAACCTTCTTGAAGCATCTCTATCGTTGATCACAGACAACATGGATACACTAACAGAAAGAGATGAGTACAAGGAGCTTGTGGAAAAAGACCCACGCCTGGTGGTGGAGATCTACGAAGCATATCTTGCAAAGCAGGTCAATACTGCTGCCAAGGAATAGCTGGTCTGTAGCAAGGGAATGCCATTGGTTGATGCAGAGTAACGAATAATGTGGATTTGCTTTTTTGTTCTCTTTTTGGCTCTTTTTTCTTTCTTTACAATCGTCTCTTCCACTCTTGGTGCAGACACTCAGAGCTGTGCCCTGTCAATAGTTTTCTTTCTAGAAATAGTGATTTCCTCTCTTGCCCATTTCTCTGTTTCAGTCTTCTTGTTAGAAGACAAATGGTAATTGTAATTTTACTTTCCTGTTAGTTTTCCCAAATAGCATATCAAGTTGCGATGTTTTCGAAGTTTGAAACCCTGGACCTTGGCCAATGGCTATGCTTAGAACTTGGCACCGAAGGTTAGCATTTCTGCATTCAGGGTGTGTTTAGTAATCGGGAAAAAGGATGATAATTTCTTCTCCTCTGTTTTCCAAGTCTTTTTAATTAATGTGACATTTACCCATTTTAATAATGTTATTATTTTTTAACTGTATTTTTATTTGAATAGTTTTTCTATTTTATCTTTATTCAATGTATTTTCAATCTTTGTATTTTGTGACTCTGCCATGTCATTTTCTCTAATTTTCTTTCATATTCTTTCAAAATTAAATACTTTTTCCCTTTGATTAGTAACTAATTAGGAAAACAGTATGCGCAGCATGAGGGAAAAGCCGTCTCTCCTTATGAGTGTTACCTGAATGCTCCTTAGCCAATATTTCCATCCAGCTCAGGAGTTTTAGAACTCGGCCTGGGTCTATTACTGGTCTTCAAAGGGCCAGCGCTCTGTATTGAAATTCAATCATATAAAGGGAATAAAAAGAGCGGAAAAGGAGTTTTAAGAACTCGATCTGGGTTTAATTCCTGTTCGGTTAGTATGAACAGCAGTCAACTAGTCATCAAAGATCAAACCATGCTTGAGGCCAGTCGCATGCTACAACTACTGGCAGGATGATGGTCATTACATCAATGTTTTGATGAATAAGTGATGAGTAAGAAAAGCAGGGAAAACGTAAAGAAAGAGAAGAATAAAATCATTCTAGCATCTGCAAATGCGTAGGTGGTCAGCTAATATAAGTTGGTTTTTTCATGCGCAACTTGAAATCTTGAATAGCTTCTTCAGCCCATGGTTAGTAGCATCATATTCCTGAATTCGTTGAAGTCGAGGCGCCCATCCAAGTCCATGTCGAACTCGCTAATCATCCTGTTGCAATCGCCTCCCGTCTCTTCCCACAGCCCGAGGCTCGCCAGCACGCTCTGCAGCTCCCCACTCGTGATGAACCCGTCGTTGTTCTGGTCGAACACCTTGAAAGCCTCCACCAGCTCTGCCTCGTCGTCATTGCCGCAGCCATCCCGCCCGGATATTGATTCGTAGAAGAAGATGAAATCTTGCAAGTCCAAGCTCGTCCGACCCACGATCGATTCCAGTTCATCGGGGTTGGCCGAGACGCCGATGCGGTCGAGCAACCAGCTCAGCTCCTGTACATCGACATGGCCGTTGCCGTCTTGATCAATGGTCTCGAAGATCCTATTCAGATCAGATGAATGCAGAGACGGCATTCTCCCTTCTCTCCCCTTCCAAATGGCTGAGAGCAAGTACATATACATCGATGGGCTAGTCCGATTCTTCTACCAGCAATTACGCCGCAATTGCATCTGTGGGACCCATCTTGATTATTCGCTACACCCTTTTTCATGTTGTATACTACTCACCTGGTCTTGTGTCATTCATCCGAACCGTTCATCACTTTCTTCTCAGTATGATGAGAACATATATAAAAAATTAGATCATTTTAATCTCTCGGGTGGGCCATTTCGAGAGATTTTAGTCGTTCGGAGGATGTTTTGTTCCATTGGGCCTCAACGAAGCTGCGGATGGGCCTTAATTTTAAGAACTCTAGGAAAATGCACGTAGGGTGCATGATGGACGGAATGGATGTGAAGGAGAAATCAGTTTAGATCATTGCCGGGAGTTGTGAAATGAGCTTTCGTGGTCGGCGCACGGGGCGTGGAAAATTCCAGACTTCGTTCCACAATGTACGATGATCCGCATCTGTCGGCGGATTGTTTCATACTATGTGAACGTGCTGGTTGATAAGCACGCACGCACTCGAGCACCGGCAGCATGCACACGTCTGAATATAAATTCAAAAATCTTGGAAATTATTTCAAATAATCCATCGTCCAAAATAATATGGTCCAACCATCTTAACCTGCGGCTGCATGCTTGTGGGATCATTAGGCAATTTCTCATCTGGACGACCAGTGCATGTCTGAGTTAGATAACTGTTCGATCAGCGCAGTGTAAGGGTTGTTAGTGGTTCTATATAGCGCGGTCTTAAAATTTATGCCAAATAGATAAGACTTAGGTGGATTGCGCTGTCGTAAATTTTGATGAGTGCATACCACCTATTGCAGTTGGTCAGAGTACGGAAGCTTTGAGCATTCAAACTTATTCTTCGAGGAAGTT
>JAYJMB010079665.1:32281-60378 GCA_036873735.1 Pouteria campechiana
GATGAGTGCATACCACCTATTGCAGTTGGTCAGAGTACGGAAGCTTTGAGCATTCAAACTTATTCTTCGAGGAAGTTGCCCATCCCACATCAGAAATTTGCAGGGTGACGTCGCCTAATCAATTTCCTGGTAGATAAACGCATTTCAACGTGGAGAATTTCACAGGAAGTACATCCAGATAAGAGTTATCTCATGGCCGACTATAGAGTTCGATGACTCTAGGAATGGTCGAAGTCAGCATTCTCGCCCAATATGTTAACTTCAATCCGATGATCCCTGACGTGGCGTTGTACACATTTCGGCTGCTCCTTTGGCTAAGACTTCCAATGCCTATGAAAAATATCCTTTTTTACAACTCTACTTATGAAGAAACATTGTCGCAATTTCTATCTCGAACAATAAGAACAATGGAAGTTTAGAACAATTTTCTTTTAAAAGATCTTTTATAAAAGAAAAGATTTAAATATAATTTTGTCGAAAAATACTCTGAAAAATATCTAGCATACAACGCGCCTCTAGAAAGTTTGGTTCTTGCAGTATTTTAATGAGCTGCTTAGAATGCAAGACTTTTGCAGAAAGCAAGGAAAGAAACAACTAGTAAAAGATTGAAAACTTGGCTCCCTGACACAAACTCATCGAAAAAATACAGCAGATGAGTTAGAAAAATTTGATTACCTCAGCTTTTCTATCTTCAGCAGTCCGCCCATTGGACGGAGGAGCCAACAACTGACATGTTACAATGCTTACCTTGGAAAAGTTACGATGAAACGAAAGCCAAAACCCCTCCCCTTCTACAAGCAAATCAAGTAGCTCTATTTCATTTTGAGAGATCTTATTCATGGGTCTCAATTACAGATGATATAGAATAGGATTGGGTTTTACTGTGTGAGAGAGCTAAACTGTATGGGCTTCTATTGACAGAAGCTACAGTCAAATCTAATTCTATCCCATAAAATGAGGTCTGCATATAAATGGTAACAGACCAACAACACTGCACTACCGCTTGCCTCGCTTTCCACTATGAAGAACTCTGTGCAGACTGAATGCTTCCCCTTGATCCCCGTTCAAGGCCCGCCTTTCCAAGCAACATGCGGTCAACTGCCGCAGCAGGTTCTCAAGGCAAGAATGCAAGCAACTCTGTGAATCTTTCAGGTCAGGATTTGTCGACAACACCATGGCATTCATGGCATCAGCAACAGACTCTCGCTGAGGCATGCCAAGTAGATACCCAACAGATGATTTAAGTGGTTCTTCATATGCCAACAAAGCAATTGAGTCCTACTCAGGAAGAAAAATTCAAAACAATTAATTCATGCACAGGAAAATACCCTGATCATCTGTGTGTTGCCTTGGTATTATGTGTTGTTTCAGTCTCATTCAGTTCCTTCTATTACTAAAATATTCATTCATCAGTAATGGAAAGAAATGTATACTCATCAGTTTGAGGTTTATAGAAACTAAAAAATAGAACCTGAAGTAGACCCTGCAGTGGCGATATTTCAAAATATCTCGCCAGTTCAGCACGAGCATATTTCACAGCATCTTCCAATTGTCCAACCTGCAGATCCAACCATGCGTCAAAGTCCCAAAATCTAAAACAATTTTTCATGTCACGCCAGGCATGAACCCTGGCCAAAGAAAGTAATACGAAAAAGCAAAGATAAATATAGAAAACATCAGATGAGAGAGAAGTGTCAATGGTGATGGTCTCGTTAATGTGAATTAGCCATTTGGATCTACCCTAAACTTTTCATTTTTATTCCTAACGGATTCCATAGCAAGTGCAGGAGATATTGGAGATTTACCTTAGCTTTCCAATTTCCAAACACTTACACGTGAGCATATCCTTGTCAGCTCTTAACTATTATGAAAATCAGGATTCTAACTCATCCCAAAGAACAATCTCTCAGAATGTCTAAATTTTTCAAGGAAATTTATGACAATAGTTTCCATGAATTGTGAATATCAAACCCTTCATTCACAAATAAGGTCAACTGCACAAACGATGTCATTTTATTCCTTAAACATACTGTGGATATATTATCAGTTAAAACCTAGGGTCATCAAGTATATCACCACCAGCACCACCACCAGTGTCCTAGTAATCCTTGAACCATGAACCAACTCAGTCCCACGTCTGGATTGCGCATATAAGGCATTTGAAAAATAGTTAACTGTGTTGGCTGCAACCATTTCTCTTAACACTGTAACAGTTCCAGCCATAAAGGTCCCTTTTTCACACTTTCTTTACTCTTTCATTAGCAAATCCAAAGATATCCACTTGATTTCAAAGATCAATGACCAAATTTAAGGTGGGTTGAATGAATTCAATGTTGATATTCTTGCAAAGAGAAAGAAAATAGACAACAACAGCTGTTAGAGGGATGACACAGGTTTTCACAATAAATCAGCCAGCTCTTACTAGTTCTGTTTTCATTACATAATATCACAGGTAAAATTCTTAGCCTAATCACTTCCTGTGCTATACACAACCTCCCTCAGATTCTTCTATTCCTAATTCTATTACTGTCTGGCCAATCATCCCCTATGTCGTGCCTTCTTAACATCTCATGAAGTCCCATCTTTCTTCCCAATGTTTGCCTTAAACTATAATCCATTGTGTAAGACATCCAACATCTCCCATGTATGCACCAAAGAGAGTCCAATATGACAGAGCATCAATATGACACTTAAATATGGCAGTTTCCTGAAAGCAGGAACCCAAGTTTAATCCAAATAACACCATAGTAATGTGCCAAAAGAATATTATCAAAACAAAATAATCAAAATCATTTCTAACTATCACCCCTGATCAAAGTAAGAAAAACTTTGAACAGTCAGAATCTGTTAACATGAAACGTTTAGAGACCTACCCGAACAAGTTCAATAAACTTCTGGCAGTGAAGCAGAAAGCAAATAGTTGATGTTTCATCCTGCAGTAAAAGAAATCCAGAGTCTTTCAGTCACACGACATGGAGCATGAAAGTGTCTATAATAATCTGTCACAAAGTATAGACAATTTTACACACACACATTAGGAAGGAACAGGATATAACCACCACCATGACAATGACAGTAACAACAATCATTGCTTGGAGTATCAGCATCTTATATGTCCGCAAAGGTATGATAACAGGTTTATGGTTCAATGGCAAGAGAAGGGGCTGATGCAAGCAATGTCATGCTGAACCCTATGATTCAAAACATAGAAATGAATGTTGTATTTTGACCAGTGCTTGCCATTTCGATTGTTTTGGCAAAATTTTCACCAAAATTTTCGTTTTTCCATCTTAGCGAAATATTCTCACTAAAGAAAACACCCTCATTTCGCTGTTAAGAGATAATTTCGAGAAATTGGGAAAAATTTTGATATTTTCTCCAATTTCTCTAGATATTCTCGAATATCTCGGTGAAATTTAGTTGAAGGGGCAAAATTCCACCCCCCCCCCAAAAGTCGACGAAATGCCCTAAATATCATTTGCGCCCCTTTTCCTTCTTATGAGTATCCGAAACTCACCTAGATCTTCCCCAAAATCATTTTCGAAACCCCTTTCCATGATTTCGAAACAAAAAAATAAGATTTGCATCTTTGATTTGAAGATCAGAAGTCGACAACGTGGCTGCCGACGCCTAATCTCCTTTTTCTTCATCTGAAATTGTTTTTTCCCATTCAAAATCGACAATGGATGTTTCGAAATCCACTTTCGAAGACATCTTGCTAAATTTGGGGGCCTAAAATCGATGGAAACGTTTGGGGGCCTAACAGCGTGCTACAATTGACATTTTTGCGATTTGAAGGCTTCAAGTCGACTCCAAATCCTTCGAAATCATGAGTGCTCGAAATCAAGAATTGTGTGGATTGGAACTTGATTCAGAGGCAGAAATCAACGACTGAGTGGTTGTGGGAGAGTGTCTATCCACAACAGCATTTTTGGGAAAGTTTTCCCCATTTTGAACATCGATTGCACGCTAAATCCATTCAAAGCAGGTTTGATTTCAAACAACAACCAGTATAAGATGGATTCTAAATTTATTTTTTATTTTTAAATTTTTTTTGGGAAAAAGTACATATTTGATGCAGATAATTTGATTTTCTTGTATTTATTAGTGTTTTATTTCTTAGATTTTTTATCATGTAAATTAAAATAAGATGTAGATTGGTTATTCTATTTAAACAACTTCTAAAACATATGAAAACTAATTATTTTAAAAATTATTTTATTTAAATAATATAAATAATATTTAACAACAATAAAAAATAAATATATTGTTGCTTGTCATATAATTATTTTATAGTTTCTTTCTTGTCTTTATTTACAGGTTCAATATGTTACAGGTTCAATATGTCAGGCTCAAGTAATGGAAAAAGCGGTAAAACTAAACCACGAGATATTGCTTGGGAGCATAGGAAACAAGTTCAAGGGTATCTGAATGAAGCAGAATGTAATTATTGTCGTCGGCCAATAAAATCGGGGGTGTTACAAGATTGAAGGAACATTTAGCTGAAGAGTACAAGAATGTTAGAAATTGCCCTAAGGTACCCGTAGATGTCAAAAAATTGATGAAAAGAGTTTTAGCCTAAGGAGTGAGCTTTTGGGAGTTAAGAAAGCAACACGTGAAAAATCTTTCAAAAAGATTATATGGATTTCCTGCAACTGTGGATGTTGATGATGAGGAAGGGGATGAGGAAGAGAATGATGTTGATTTAAGAAGAGTTTTGCATACCTCTAGAGTGGAGAAATGGGAAAGAGAGCAAATGATTAGACTCGAGAGGAGCAAGTCAACTTTCCATGGGTCTGTTAAAGAAGCTGGTGGTGGTAATGAGGCTGGCGGGATCATGGGTTATTTTGGACGTAGCAAGAGTATGAAGGTGGTTGTGCCTAAATTATATGGGTAAGCGGGTGGAATACAAAAAAAAAAAATTAAGTAGCAAGCAGGTGGAATACAAAAAAAAATTAAGTAGATGTTTAATGAGAGAATGGACAATGTTGCCCAACTTGAAAAAATTTGATTTAAGTTTTTCTTCTACAATGCAATTCCAGCTCATGCAGCAGATTCGATTGCATTTAAAAACTTTGTAGCCGCCGCCTAAAGGGAGGGAGAGAATGTAAAACCCCCCACGGGGAAGGAAATATACGGAAAGTATTTAAAGGAAGAAGTGACGGAAATAAATGATTGGATAAATGATCAGAAATTCCATTAGGACACTAATAAGGTAACCATCATGTCTGATGGATGGACAGGCCCACGAGAATGTCCATAATTAATTTTACGGTGTATTGCAGAGGTGTATCAGTATTTATAAAATCAGTAGATGCATTGGCATATGTCAAAGATGCCAGCTACATTGAGCAAGAGTTATAAAAAATGATTGAATGGGTTGGTCCAAATCATGTGGTACAAATTGTTGCTGACAACGGATCTGCTTACAAAAGGGCTAGCAAAACACTGTAAGAAAGATATTCTCTCTGCTGGACACCCTATGCCACACATTGTATAGATTTGATGTTGGAGGATATTGATCGTTGTCCTGTAGTGCAAAAAATAATTCAAAGAGCATGCACAGTGACCAAGTTTCTATACAACCATAGCTAGGTTCTTTCTATATTTCATAGAACATCCAGGTATGATAAAAAAATTGTTCGTCCTGGTAAAACAAGATTTGCTACAAATTATATTGCACCGGATAGCTTATACAAGGCTCATTAAGCTCTCACCACGACTTTCAATTCTGACGTATGGCTAACTTCAAAGTACAGAAGGATAGAGGGGAAGAAAGCATAAGATATTATCATGACAGTTGTATTTTGGGATCGTGTGTGATGGGTGTTGGGCATACTGAAACCCATCTATCGAGTCTTAAGGATTGTAAACACTGAAAAACATCCATCCATGGGTTCCATGTATGAATTCATTTATTTTATGATGCGAGCTATCAAAGAAAACAATCCTAAGGGAGCAAATTGGGTTCTGCATATTATAGAGAATCATTGGGAGGGCATGTTAAGTCATCCCCTACATGCTGCTGGTAAGTATATGCTTTAATAAGTTTTAGTTTCATGAAAAATAAATAAATCCTTTTTTGTTTACATTAACATAGTTTCTAATTTCTGCAACTTATTATTTAAACCCCAAATATCATTATGAGCAGCATCTAGGTCAAGATGTCCAACTTAGCACCTCCATTTTTAAAGTGTTTGAAAAGTTTTTTTCCTAGCAATCTCAATGCTGGGGATCTGGTTGGTGATGTAACTATATTCAACGACCTAATACACTTGTATCATTTTTAAAGATTTTTTATTACGAATTGCATATTAACACTATTTACTTTCTTCAATACTACAGTTGATGCACTTTCAAGATGCGAAGGGGTTATTTGGGATAAATGTAGTAATCCAGTCAAGAAGTAAAGCAATGTAATGTAAGTAGAGGATATTAAAATAATAAGATATTGTTTACTTTTTATTTTAGAATATTAACAAACCTTAATTTCATTTCATAGGTGAATGATGGAATTGTTATGGGAAAGATACCCCAAATTTGAGGCTGTTAGCATGTAGAATGCTGAGTCAAACAGTATCTTCATCCCCATATAAACATAATTAAAGTGCGTTCTTTTAAATCCACAAGTGTAGAAGAAATAGTTTGGGTTATCAGAGGCTACAAAATTTGGTATTCTGCCATTACAATATGAGGCTTCGGGAGAGATTGATTCGATCTGAAGAGAGCTCTCATAAAGACCCATTAGGTTTAATGATGATAAGGCATTATGCTCCTCCAAAGCAAGATGATGAAAGAGAAGACCCATTGTATGAGTGACTATGGTCTAATGATTTAGATACTACAGATGGAGGGTCAAAACCTAATATTGCAAATTTAGCTCGTGAGCAAGGAGCTAATGATTAAATAGTAGTGGAGGAGGAGAAAATTCTAGTAGAAGACTTTGATCTATTGACAAGATCTGGAAGCACTTCTTAATCACAAGATCCTACAAATTCATCTCAGTTTAGACTGTTATCAAGCACAAAGTCTTCTTCAAGAACAAAGAGTAGAGGTGGTGGTGGTGATGATGATAGTGGTGATGATAATAGTGGTAGTGGTATGAGTGGTACTTCAAGCAGCCAAAGGCCTCTTAGCCCATTCACTGGAGAAGTTGATTTCCAATATGCTACACGGGATAATGATCATGGTGCACGACCGCCGATGAAATCTTATGTGAGAAGGTATGGAAGTAGAAAGGAAGCGACCTTCACAAAAGAAGATGACTTGGTGAATAGTATGACTGCCACCTCTATTGGTATGAATAGTAGTGAGCAAGGGTCTAGTAGTGGGTGTACAATTTACACCTTATGGGTATCATGTTGTGAATTATTCACAAGAATCTCAACAATCTTATGTCAAAGATTCTGAATATTATCCTAAACAGTCTTATGGCCAGATATCATACAATTAGAATAGTGGAACCGAAGCGTCTTCATCTTCACTCCTTGCATGGTGCGACTTATATCTGGGCAGTTTCTATAGTCATTGGCTAAAAGCAATGGAGGATGACCATGACAATAATAAAATTAACGAGCATGCACGAGTTTCTTTTTAGTGATAAGGTATGATGATAACATGTTTCATACTATATGTATATGTTTAACAATTTTCTATGACCTAGATCTCCCATTTAGTAGTATTATCTACTTTATCTGCTTCTGCATCATTGGTATGTTTCCTTTATGTCATATATATTGACATTTAAAGTGATGTTTTTTATTCTAAATATAAATTCAGATTTATTATGATTTATTATGAAGTTTTTTGAAATATTTTCTAATTTTTCTATATTTTTTTAATTTTTTTATATTTTAGCGAAATAGTTTGGCAAAATTTTTGATAATTTCTCCAACATTAGCGAAATTTTCTCATTTTCAGCTTAGCAAAATTTTTCCTTTCAGCAAATGGCGAGCACTGATTTTGACCTTTAAGAAATATTTCAAGTATCTCCAAGGCTCATTGATACAAGAAGGTAAGACTTGAAACGACACAATGTGGCCATTTGCAAAACATTAATATCCAACAAATAAAAGATTATCTGCATCGCCATGAAACCTAAGCTCAGTGATCCTATTGAACAGAAGGCACAAATCTGACAGCATTATCGCCCTCCTCAAAAATAAGGAAGCTTCATTGGGTGACATACTCTTGTTATTCCTGTCACAATGATGAAAACTACTGGTATAATTATCATTTAGGGAGGTACAATTTGGTTTGGAGAATTCCATTGTCAAGTAACCTGTCACATAAGGTGGCAATATTATTCGCTAGTCTGCTGAGAGGGTTCCATCAAGTTCATTTTGATAGGTCAATTGAAAACAGCAACAATAGAATATGTCATCCAAGCATTAATCTCCAAGGAGGATCATTATTATCAGCGTTGCCACCAAGGCAAGTGTTTCTTCTCATCTAAGCACTAGAATTTGAAGGCACAAATGCACTAAGAGCTTTGCATTAGTTGCTACTGCAAAGTAGAATCCTAACGCTAGGCTACCTGAACAAGCGTAACATTGCCTTTCCAAAAAATGAGAATGAGTCAAATTTCCTGTTCATCTCTTTGGTAAGATTTGGTCCTTGATTTCCCATTCCTTGACCAATTGGTATCTGCCAGACCTCCTCTGTTGAACTGATAATGATTTATATTTGAAGAGCCATTTGGTGACCTCATGAAAGATAGGTTTCTTCAGAGGTCATATGGGCCCATGGAAGGTGACAGATGCATTTTGGAGAGATATGAATGATTATTTCAGAGGTCATATGGGCCCATGGAAGGTGACAGATGCATTTTGGAGAGATATGAATGATTATTTTCCTTTTGTACGATGAGTAGATACAAAAAGTCCTTACAAGAAGAATGTTCGTATTAGTATTACCTGATGTTGCCAAAGACAGAATTCACTAAAGTATTAATTGATAAGGTGGCTTCAGAAAGGGATAGTCAACATCAGGGCTGCCACTGACTGGGGAGTCTAGCCTGCAACATGCAGTTTTCTTTCTTTCTTCACTTAGTGTCTTGACAGTGGAGAAAGAAGAGGACAATTTGCTTGATTGCTTTCCCAGTTTCTTTTTCTTTCTTTTACAATTAAATTAGTTACCTCAAAGGGTAAACAATTTTACTGGATTTCCTATGCTGGACTAATCCCCCATGCAGTGGCCCAAAGAACAAGATGCCATGACAGTGGCAGGGGTGGTTGCTCTAGCAACAAAAGAAGCTTAAGATGCATTTGGGAATCGGGAAAAGATGTGGAATAAAAAAGGAACGTAGAGAAGTGAGGGAAAAAAGGACTGATGTTATATGATAGAGAGTAATGATTAAAAATAAAGTGAATAAAGATAAAGTAGGTAAGCTTTTTGTTTAAAAAGTTGTAAAATAATGATTGAAAATATAGGTAATATTGAAGAAAATGAGAGTTATTAGGTAGTTAAGAAGTGAAATCACAGCAAAATGTCTAAAAAGGGGGTAGGAAAAGGTGGAAAATTTTTTTTACCCTTTTTCCCCATTACCAAACACACCCTTAAGGTCTATAAGACTGGCAAACCAACTTAGAGAGAGACCATAATAAATAGCGATTCAAGATGAACACTAGCAAGTATGGCTGTCAAGAAACAAAGGCTGGAAGGCCTAACCAGGCTTAACAAGATTTCAGGTTGCTTTATAACATTCAACATTGTATGAAAATGGGAACATTGTATGGTACTTTTGGCAAAGACATGACATCGGGATCGGATCATTTCCATTACTCCAATACATACACCAAAGAAGGTAAGAAATACAATTTTGTAGAAAGGTCATATTTCAAGTCGTCATGAATGATAAACGTTGTAATTTTTGAACATAAAATTGTGTTACAATTTAATAAACAGTAAGACTATAGAGTCGTAATTTTAAACACTAGAATGGCATCCTGAGATACAAATGAGCCACAATCAGAACAAAATATGCAGATATTTCATGCTTTAGGTAACAGTAGGTCCGTCCTGTTGCCTAAACATTTATTCAACCCTATCCTGTATTTATGTATAAGAAAGCAAGCAGAGTTGCAAATATACAAATTGCACAGGGCTTTGATCTATTTGACAATTTAAACAATTATTGCAATAAAATTTATCTTCTGCTGTCAACAGTAGGAAGAAACCATACTGCAGGAAAGAATTCATGCTCAAAGGAAAGAAGTGAAGAAAAGTACATGTTATTTCTTCAAAAGAAACATACATGCTAGGCCAGCTAGAATTTAAATTTCGACAGTTTAGTCCTTTAGAATTATGGAAAAATGGCCCTAATCTATGACCCAGCACAGGCCTGGCATGTGCAGGGTCCCAGGAGGAGAAGGCCAGAGTCCTTTTAACCTTGGGCTTTTGTTACTTGAACCCCATGTTCACACTAACAGCTCAAGGTCTTTTGCCAGCACCCACCCTTCATGGGGAAAAAAGTAGAAAAGCATGGAAATAAGCAACAGGGGTCAGCACGAAAAATTACCTGCAATAGATGAGGATACCATTCTTGAAGCTTGGCCATTGCGGAATCAATGTCTCCATTTCTAATAAGCTTCATTACAAGATGTAATAGGTCACAAAAATGGGAAAAATAAATCTTAAGAATGTTTTGATTTATTCAGGTGTTGCAATGAAGAACGACACGAGATGTAACACCTAAGAACCTTAAATAGAACACAAGTTCAAGGAGGAAATATCATCACTAGGTGCTGACAATGACATTATTCAATAAATAGGAATAAAAGATAATTTAGTTGTCAATTATCCATTGCTATTTCCCTCGGTGTTCATAATATCAATATACTTATTTATTGGTGGCTCTAAAAAAAGATACTATTGAATTTATTGGAGGAATTATCATTTTTTCTGGGAATTTTATCAGAAAAATTAAGAAATTTTCAATGAAACTTTTTAATGCATAATTATAATTATAAATACACATTTTGAACAAAAACATAGACTAAAAAGCAACAATTGAATGAATAATGGAAACGTATATGAGAAATATAAATACACAAACAGATGGGATAGTAAACACAACTTAAATTAATAATCTATTTTAATAAAAAAATTTAATTAAAATTAATTTTAAAAATTAATAACAAAATCTGTAAGGTTGGAAAACTATGTTGAAAATAGCAATGTAGACTTTCTTTTAACTTTTTATTAGTATCAAAACAATGCATTTACATATAATTTTTTATTTAGGTTTTTTTTCCCAAAATCCCTAATTTTTTCAAATTAAAAAATATAGAATTTTCAACTACAAATCACTGGAAATTGTTAAGTCACCCATTTTAATGCCTATAAAGAATTTTTCAAACATTCAGTAACAGATTTTGGATGAATCAAACAATAAGTTCATCCTCAATCTCAACAAAAATTGCAAAATCTATTACATAATGCAATAATAATCTATACTAATCAAAATCTATAATGTATAAAGTATTGTAACAAATTAATTTCAAAGGAAATAAGCAATAGAAAGTTGGTCAAAAATATATATTTTTTTACCTATATAGTCTTTGGATGTCTGAATGAAAAAAGTCAGATTTAATGCAAAAAATCCGAGTTTTTCAGCTTCGAATCTTCCTATGTTATATGCGAATAGAGCTTTTGAGGAGATAAAATGGGTTTCAAAGAGATAAGAGGCAAGAAAGTGTCTGAATCGATATTGTCTCTCATGCTCTCATGATAATATCAACATTTTCTTCTGATAAAATCGATATTATCATAGATAGTATTGATAATATCTCCAATAATATCAATGTTTATGAGAAACCATAGATAATTTCTTCTTCAGTACATTTATCGTATCAGTGGGAATCTAAAATGGCAATATTAACGATAATATCAATTTTAAGAACACTCAAAAGGGAACAATATTTAATGCTCTGCAAATGAAATAATTTAATTGTTGATTATCCAGGCTATTTCCCTCTGAGGGATAAATATTTAAAGCTGTTCAAAAGAATAAATCTTCTAACCTGTCGTAAACTCTTTCGACGGCTAAGCGCATACATGTCTCCTTGTTCAGCAAAACCATTTTCTTGTGCTACTGGAATGGGAGGAAGTGTACTTTTACTTGCTATGTCAAATGAATTTAGTGTATCTTGATACCCATAATGCAGCAAATATGAACGCACGATCCTGATAGTCAGATAAGCCACATCACTATCAATGGATGCATCTATGAAAATCATATAAGGCAAGCAAAATGTATACTGATAATTTGATAGTAACTCTTTCCAGAGCAATATCACCAAACCACAAATTGCATTATAACTTCTAAACTTTTTTCTGAATTTTCCCAGGGATGGAGACTTTAATGAAAAATGGGAGTTTCATTTTGATGAAAATGGACAGCTGAATTGACAGACAATTCCAGGGAAATTTAGTAAACAGTAATCCTACTTTACGCTATGGCCACACCATTGATGTTAGAGAAGATGCCTAAGACATGTTGCAAATTCTGAATCACAAACCTACTTTTGGCAGAAAATCACAAATCACATTACAAATTTTAAATTTTCTTGAGGATTGAACATTTTAGTGATGAAAAGAAACTCCATATCAGATAAAAAAATCAACAACTTATCAACAGATTATTCCAGCAAAATTCACTAAACCTACTACTTTCAGTGACCACAATACTGTGAAGAAGGGGCTTCCAAGCTTGTGGGTGCTGCTTACCCATGACTAACACTAGGTGGCAAAGATATCTTTTCTATCAGCATTTGCTGCTTTAGTCTTTCCTCCAATGCATATGCCTAAGTGAAAGATAAAACATGAATACAAAGATGAGTACTGCTATCCATCAATAATAGAAACAAAAACCAAAATTCAATATGAGCCTGTCAATGAAAATGAAGTGCGATTTAATAGTCATGATCTGAAAAGAGAGAGAGAGAGAGAGAGAGAGAGAGAGAGAGAAGCATGCACCAAAATTTCCTCATTAAGCAACAGCTCATATGTCAAATGAGAAGAAAATCTTCTACCCAGGGGAAGGGAAACTTTAAGAATAGCATATCTAAATTAGTCTGATTGCACTACTTTTTTTTTTAATTCTCCTACTGAAAACCTTCAGTATTAATTAGATCAAAATACAATTACACAGTGCATCAGTGATAAAGTAATAGAGCACATGCCTTTTGAGGACAATCAGCTTGGAAATGGAAGCAGGACATAAATGTCAGTGCAAACCACAGTTTGGAGTAGGAGTGCTGCCTCTTGAGGATTGCGCAGCTAGAATGACTACTAAACCAATTAATGGCTGAGGCTAACCCACACTGTACATTTAGTCCTTGAGAACCATAAAGAAGGCAGATGCGCTCCATTAACTGGAAAGCCATTTGGACTCAGTATCGGGCACACGTGAGGGCCATAAATCCCTGTATCTCCATCTTTCCCATGTCTGATTCCATTGCAGAGTTACAAATCCCCCCAAGTTAGAAGAAAAGAATGTTTTATACTGTCCTGGAAACTAAGGTTAGCCTGTAACATTTACCCATTAACCCAATTGTTAAGATTAAAATACTTTCTTTAAAAGAAGAAAGAATAGGGGGGACCTAACCCTGGGGAACAGAAAATAGAGACAGAACAATAGACTATCATTGTGCATAATAGAAAGACCATGAAGATCAGACTGACAACATCTGGATTCAGACTAATATAGAATGAACATATTCAGCGAGGGTGCCCCTCCATTAGCCAAGAATCTCAAATCAGGTTAGCTTCTTTGCATATATGGAAGAAGGATAGAGGACAGCACTTGAAGATGTACAAAATGTGAAAAATGCCTCAAAGCCTTCATGACTACATGAGGATGGTTCCCTTCCCACATGTGCAATTCACAGCCAATTAAACACTCAACCTCATCAATGTTGATAAAATAATCCCTTGGGTATCATTTGGTGAACCAATACCCAATAGTCCAAAAGCTTGGTCGCAAGACTCTTTACTACTTCAAACCCACACACCCTCTCTCTTGGTTCCTAGCTTTTTATACTAGATAACATGTTTGAAACAGAGCTCTTCCTCTCACATATATCCAAGCTGATGCAATGTGAGTTCATACATTATGCAACTAGTGGCAAGAGATACCACCATCCTACAGAATTCGGGATGGATTTCATAAAGAATAACCATTAAGGATCATGGTAATTAAAAGCCATGATTTTTCATGAGAACGAAATAGTATTTATTTATTTATAGCAACAAAATTGTACCCATAATAGAAGTTGGACAAATATATTGGTTAAAAAAATGTACTGCTAAATGCTAATAGAAGCTGGGCAAGCAATTCCAAAGACCAGATAAAAAGTGACCGCATGTAATTAAACAGTAATATATGCCAAATTTCACCAGAGAACATTCTCTATTTGATGTCTCAAATTCCCAGACTAATTCAAAAGTGGTGAATACCGTGAATTCAGGAGATACACGACAAATAAAACCTTATGCGTCAGCTTAAAAGATAAGAATTTATCTAGAAATAAGTATCATTAGGAGAAATCTGTAGCATACCTCAATATCAAAAACAAATGATTGCTGCCCAAAGTTGACACTCACCCTGAAGAATTGACATCAATCAGCCCATTTGCAAATATCAGATTCTCTAACATGTTGAAAATCCTAAAATATCTGGATCTTCACATATTAAGAAACATAGACCATGGTACAAGGAAAATTTAATAATGGCCAAACACATCTAGGATCATTGCTTACAATTTCCAAACCAATGAACATAAGCATCATTTATGGCATATGAGAAATGTCTGCCCACTTCTAATTGTACAGTGCTTAATTGAAGGCTCATTCTAAAGGAGAAAAAAATGAAAATTCTTCTTTGCAAGTTAAATAGAATTATCAATTTGAAATGAAACAGGGAGGCAGAGACATACTCTTCATTTTGACTATGAACTGCAATGGTAGGAAACAAGGGGCCCTTCACATCCTTGAGCACTGTTCCAACAAGCTTTCCATTTTTACTGCACATTGATGTGGAGTGTAAATAAAGATCTGAGAAGTAGTTATCAACCAATGGTTACATGATCTAACACAGGAAAGAGAAATCAAAAGAAGTTAGGCCCCAACTTCAAATGGCAAGTCAACAAGGAGAACAGCTTAGTTGAGGTCCGCAATTGAACAAAAACACTTGCATGCAAAATAAGGATAAGAGACTGTTCAAACATCATTTCAGAGTCCAATGTACATAAACGAAGTTAGTTTGTCTTACGTGAAAAAGAATTCTTGGGAAGCATAGTTAATTCCACCACCAATTGTATCACCAGATGTAAACGTTGGGCCAAATGTCTCCCCCTTTCCCTGCCCACGGTAAAGTAACCCATCATCCCCATGATATCCATAGCTATTTACTTCCCAACTGCAGAAGTATAGTGCAGCTTCTGTGAGTCCAAAAAAGCATCTAAAACCCAAATAAGAAAATGAATAGCAAAAAAGTTTACAATACTAGATACTTCATTCAAGTTTCTGCATCAATAGACAACTATGCTAGTTTATCTTTCATCTCAGAAAACGATAACATGAAGTTTGACTTTGGATTATAGTCACAATGGTTTCCATTTGTCATTTTTTATTTTGCTAAATTTCTTCAAAAGCTAATTTAAAGTTCACCATGTGCTTTTCATGCTTATATTTCTACTTCCTAATTTTTCAATTCTTCCCTATATAATACAAATCTTTCCAAAAGTTAAGAATTAGAATCAGGAATATCTAAGCAAGTAAATTTGACAAAAGGGGAAAAGGAATAAAAAAAATTTGCACATAGCAACACACATACAAGAAAACTAAGTAATTTTCTTCATTTTTTAATGATATATCTCCCTTTAATATGCTGGTTTCATATGCCTCAATACCCAGAGAATTCAGGAAACATTGTAACTCCTACAAAGATGCTCTCTTGTGATCCAGACCCAGAAGGAAGAATGGTGCTTTGATCAAAAGTATTTCCAGTTCAAGAGAAAAAGGTAGTTAGAATTCGCATATAAAAGAACTACTGTAAAAGAAATTACGATCTGATAACTACAAAGCATTGCCTTCAAAAAGCTAGAACAAAATCTTAAGAGGATAAAATGAAGTGTCCTCAAGAATTTCAATGTGGGTATTAGAGTACACCCATCCCTTCCACGGTCATTGTATGTCTACAGTCCCCCACAATTTGGCTCTTCAACCTGCTTGAGGAATTTAGGGGAATTTGCTTCTATTAACAGTTTTATTGGAAAAGGACACGCCTTTTCCCTCAAAACTCATTCAAGTATTCAAACAAAAACTAGAATTAGTTTCCACCGTAACAAGAACATCAACATCTTTTCTTTTTTTTTCAAATTGGCAGAACCAGATGAAAAGGGATAAGAAGTGGTGAAATTCTCACCCGGGCTGTCTCCGCATTTTAAATTGCTCGTTGGTAAAACCGATGGCAATCTGACCTTTCTGCCCTGCACTCTTCACGAATATCTCGAAATAGTACATGAGCTTCCTTGACGGAGCTGGGCAATTTGCCTGCACAACCCCGACATCATGCCCATGCAAATTGCTGCAAGTGTATTTGATGGACAGCTTATCTGTTGACACCACATGGAAACCACCTGAGCTGTTGATCGTGTTGAGATGAGTCGGAAGCTCTTCTTCGTCGTCCATGTCGACATCTTCTGTGCTCTGCCCAACGCCGAGCTCCGAAAGATCAATGAGATTGCCCATGAGTTCTTGATTATTTACCATTCTTTCCAACGTTCTCAATCCGAGATCCAGCCCAAGATTCAAAAACCCTACCTCCGTCGCTGCTGAAATATGAAGTTTGCAGAAATCCTCGTAAACCCAGGATTCATGTCTGCGGATCCTAGAAGCCCAAATCGACGAAAGGAGAAACCCTAGTTTCTAAATCTATTTCCCTTCCGATTCACGAAAGGAACGAGAGAATCAGAAAGACGCGAGTCATACCATTTCGATTAATGACAGCATTAGTAGGCTTTGTAATAGGAAGACAAGCAGTCAAGTGCTTTACCTCCCCCGCGCTGTACAAGACAGAGTTAATCGCAGTAGCTGGAGTTCACAGGATTCTGTTTATGATAATCAAAACCGTTTGATACACGATATGCGACGCATTTGAGAGTATGATAGATTTTTTAGTGATTGAACCATTTATAAAAATCGATTTATTAGCAGCTCCAGTAAAATTCAGGATAGTTATTCGATCGTTCGAGCTCTTGCAGATGGAAATGAGAAGCAGAAGGTTAGAAACATTGCCGGCTTTACGAGTAGTATTTAAAATGTAAAATCTAAAGAGGGCATAACTTAGATTTTTGTAGAGTGAGTGAAGGGAAATTAGCCAATGGGTCATCCTAATTGTATTTTAAAGTTATAGCCTCTTCTTGCCATTTACAGTAATTTTAAGCTTTACCTTGCCCTTCCATTGGTACTTTTAATTTGGCTCACAGATCTGTCCTTCTAAAAGCTAAACCCATGAGTTGCAAACTGTTATTTGTTGACGCCATGGAAAAATCATAAATTTTAGTAAACAAGAATATGAAATTAACTATTATTGTACTATGCTGTAGAAAATAAAAAACCTGGAATTAATTGAGAAAATTTTCAACCTCTCTATTGATAATACGGCCCACTGAATTATATTTTTAGGGTGGGATGCTGTTGTATAATTTATGAGTAATATCAATCTTCGTACCGCAGCTGACAAGTGCAATGCACGTGAAATTAGCCAAAAAATAAAAAATAAAAATTGTTTTTCACAAGAATGATTTCTGCGAGCCTGTAAAAATCACATCATCAGGTGAAACCAGTTCACCTGGGGCCCGCGTAGATGATTTTATAGCATCTATTTGTTCTGTTACATTTAATGAAAAATATTTATTTAAAAATATAATAATTATTTTATAAAAGAATTAGATGGGATCTTAAATTTTAATCAATTTCATAATAAATATAAACCCATTAAATTTCTTATTTTGCACATGGTCTATACACATTTTTATTGAAATGATTTTACGCATTGTAATTAAATAAAAGATTATAATCGATATGAATGGTTGAATTTCACGAATTACATAGGTGGGCTCCACATGAGCTAGTTCCCTTCGTTGTATTTAAAGAGAAACATTTATTTAGAAATGTAATAATTATTTTTGAAAAAATAGGTAATCTCTTCAGTTTTAATCAATTTTATAGTAAATATAAATCTGTTGGATTTCTTACTTTGTGTATGGTCCATATATATCTTTTATTGAAATGATTTGAAGCACCGCAATTAATAAATAACCATAACTAATACGAATTGGTGAACTTCCAAAATCACACAGGCGGACCTCGCGTTAACTAGTTACCCATTTGAGTTTTAATAGAACCGATTCTAGAGAATCCGCCTCAATCAAGTAAATTATGTATAGAGCCTTTATTTATTTAATTAAATTATGCGATATTATTTTAAAAAGGACTACGTCTATAAATATTTAGAATCATATTTAGGGGCTGATACTTGCAGTTGGTTCCACCAAAACTCAAATATGAGATTGGTTTATGTGGGCCCACCTAAGTGCGCTGTGAAATCCACCGTATTCATATTAGTTGTGCTTATTTATTTAATTATGACGTTCAAAATCATTTCGAGAAAAAATATATATGGACCATACATAAGTAAGAAATTTAATGGATTTCTATTTTTATAAAATTGATTAAATTTTAAGGGTATACCTAATTCTTTTAGAAAAATAATTATTATATTTCTAAATAAGTATTTTTTATTAAATACAATATATGGAATGGATTTTATAAAACATCTATATGGCCCAGACATGAGTGTACGTTGATAGGTTATATATGAAGATAAATGAGCGCATTTCCGGTGGATTTGACTGTTGGACCCGTTTCATCTGTCAGGTGGAGCCAGGTATTGGGAGTTGGAACCGAGGGCTTTTATCAGGCGTTGACTGCTGTGCGCCGGTGGGGGGCAGGGAGTCGCGCATGCATGATTGCATCTCCAAGCATTCCAACAGCAAAAATTCGCATGGACCCATCCGCCAATCACGTGCCGCGATATGATGCATCGATATACGCTGGCACACGGTCGCGTTTTTCATGGCGCCGCGTTAGCTGCCACCGGCTTCCTTCAGCCTCCCTGTCACCCTCCCTCCTCTTCCGCTGCCTCACCTTGCAAGAAACCCACGCCCAAAAGCCAAAAATCTCCCAATTCTCGCTCCATCGCATCTGGACCCTAAAACACAGAACCAGATCCAGTCACTTTAATCTGGTAACAACGCCTCGTCTCTCAATTTTTTTTTACGTCGAAATTTCGTTAGAAATTTTAAACGCAAATGTCTTTTGATTGACGGTGTCTTTGGCTGCATTAAATTTCATGAAATGTGATGAGATTCTCTACCGACTTTAGCTGATTTATCTTCACTCTTTTGTGTTGATGTTCTCTTTTCCGTGAAGCTTTCGTGATTTCTTTGCAATCTCTTTCGCATGGATAGCTAGTAGCATTAGTGCATTATCGTGGAATTTCCTTTTTCCTATTTCCCAATTCTACTAGCATTTTTGTTTTGTTCTGATTTTACAACATGTAAATTTGTAGATTGTATGATGCAAATGACTACATTGGTTACTTTTGTTCATTTATTTGCTTGTTTATTCGATCATCATTCCGAATTTTGCTGTCAAATGCAACTCGATGTAACGATGGGTGCATTTCACTTGGGCTTGAACGAGAAATGTCATGTGCTTTCATTTCATTTCGTTTGGCCTGCCGAAATTACTTGAAACTTGAAACAGAACATAAAGCATTGGATGCATGTTGAGACGTCATTTCTCATCAATATTGTTGTTTCACCGGCAGTTAGAGAAGGAAGCAGCATATCTGACACAAGTTAAGTTTGAAATTATGTTAGACGAAATTCAAGATTTTTGTTTGGCTTCAAACTGGATTTCAAATTGATGAAATGTAGCTAATAGATTGGTTGGATTCAGCAGGAAAGTTACAGATGGTTGATGCATTGGTCCTTGCGCTTCCCTAAGCAGGACTCCTCTGTGGGTGGTGCCAATTCATCTATTTTTATGTCTAGGCTTTCGATTGAGTTGGATTCTAAACTTGAATTTCAAGTTCTAGTATATTGATGAATCCAAACAGAACTTTATATCATTTACATGAATTTGGAAAAGATTGAATTTCAAATTTAAGCATCTAGATGACCCATAAGAGGGTCATTTGGAGTACCCCATTTTTTGTTTGACATGCCATAGATTGTGTCCAGTGGCTTCTGCCTTCCTCTTCATGTTGAAATGCGTGTGAGCAAATTCAAAATGGCTCTAGCTTGCTCTAAATGTGGTGGGAGATTTTGTCTCATCACTCATGTCTAGGCACTCATCATTTGTGCATATCGGAAGACCATTTCCATCTCATTTCTGTCTCAAGTTAGAGAGCAAAATGCCTTGCAAAGAGCTATAGCAGAGATGAGTGCACTCAATGCCATTTGCTAAGGTGACTAACCAAGTCTATCCTCAATGTAGATTTGGGCAGTGCCCCCATGTTTCTCAGGTTATTGGCGAGATTTAATACATTAGCAGCAGTATCATGAACAGTGTCCATGAAAATGTTGCTTTTTTTTTAGCATAGGATCAAGAAGAATATGCCTAAGTTATGCTATGTGGAACAGTGGGAGTCCCTCTTAAAATGGAAGGAGGTACACCATCAAGGAATGTTAAGGAGGTAGCCTACTTAATAGGTAGCTGGTGTCATCTTGAGTTGTAGAAAGGTGGGATTCCTTTCATAGTTTATTATGGGCACATTTAGAAATTTTATTTATTAACACCTAAGGGCATGGCCTTACAATCAATAGGCCTCCTGTTTCATTTTACAGCATGTTCATTTGAGGTGGAGAAGCATTACTGAGTTTTCCATGTACCTGGGCTTTGCTTAGTAGACTACAAAAAGCGAATTAGTCTCATTCTGGTTAGCAAAAGGACATGCATTAAGGATGCTGATCTGTGATACATTATATAACTGTTGGCATGAACTTCTCTTGTATTAGAGGTCAGGCCTTGCAATGTCTAAGCATTGATAAAATAAGATGAAGTCATTTTTATTCATTTTCTGAACAGACCTTTGAAGTTTTGTTTTGGTCTGAGGAAACAACCACTGGATCTAGACAGTAACCTGGTGTGAGTGTCAATGTGGATAAAGAAATCGGCTTATGTTTGATTATGCCCTCAATGACCAAAAAATGCTTCTTTTGTTTTTCTATGACAGGCCTTACAGCAATACAATATGAAATGTACAAAATATTAGTGTTTAGCAACATTCCCATTTTCAATATTGTTTTAATTCCATGTTCTTTCACACAACATCACATTCTCTTTTTCCTTTTTGGTACCTTGAGCAGTTTATGTTTCAGTTGATCCTTCATAGAAATTTCTAGTTTAAGTGCCTTATCTTATACTTAGGATCAGATGACAGTTGTTTGATGCATTCTGCATGCTTCTCTGTGCTAACACTTTAATTTTCTGAGAACTTTCATGTCAAGGCATTTGTCTAATGATGGCTTGATAGATTTTATATCCTTTTGAACAGGTTCTGATTGTATTTTGGCCATGTCAAATTTGAAAGGAGCCCCAAACTTTAAAAACTTTATCTCCATTGGAAGACCATCAGTCCTTCCTCCTAAAGGTCCCTTTCAAAGTATACCCCATTCAGATGCAGATTATGGCCAACCCTCAGCAGGGTCAAAAAGTACACCAAAAAGTGAGGGTTACAGGCTCCGAAAATGCACTTCATCTCAGGGCAGCCTTTTTGATGAGCAACCTTCTTGGCTTGATGAACTCCTTAATGAGCCAGAAATGCCTGTGAAGAGAGGCACTCATCGGCGTGCATCAAGTGATTCATCTACATGTTTGGCATTGCATACTCACTCTCATGACATAGATAACATGCCTTGGCAGGAATACAAATCTGGCAATATAGCTTCTGTGCCTTTATGGGGCTCTCTTGACTTTGATCACTTCCATGATGCACAGCTCCCTTCCTATGCGGAAAGCTCCCTCGGAGGAGAGCAAAATATCCCCTGGGAGTCACCATTGAATCCTGTTGCCTACCCAAGCAGGCATGCGTCTTCAAGAGAGAAAGTTACACATCAACACTCAGGACCTTCATGTTCTTCGCAGGAACTAGATGGGGTGCCATCCCTTGTTGCTAAGAAACAAGACCAAGAGGAACCTCGTCCTCGTGATTCTCAAGATTCTTCCAAGAAAGGGGATTACAATTTTGATAAGCCATCTTCTGCATGTGAGACTGATCAAAAACGCGCCAAACAGTAAGTTGCCTACTGATCTTTTTACCATTTTTTTCAATATTTTCTTTTAAGGTAAACTTTGCTTCCTTCTTGATGCAGACCAGAAAAAAGCCATTTATTATGGTTGATCAAGATTTGATTAATCCAACAATTTAATTTATTTAGATTGATGAATAAGGCCAAATTAGTAGTCTAATTAGTCAATCTGATTGCAATCAATGTTCAACTTCAATGTGGGTTCATATTGGAGCAATCTTGAGGATTATAAAATCTATGGATTTGAATACTTCAAAAACAAATGTAATAATGAATCTCCGAGTAGTTTTGTCTTGTATTGTTGCTTTTCTTCTGAATAACTTTTGGGACAGAAGTGTAAAATAGTTTTATGATATCCCATTAGTCTAGTTTTCAAATAAGCCCAAGATTATGCAAATCCAAGACAGTTTGAGAAAGTTATGACCTATCCAAATGAATCCATGAGAAAGCTTAGAATTAAGGGTACTTTGGTAATTTTTGTTTTCAGGTGTTAATGTTTTATTTTCTTATGGACAATAATGAATTATGAATAGGTTTATTGTAATGAAACTTTCTCGAGGTGATTAGATTGTTAGATGGGATGCTTAGACCTGGGTATGATTTCTAGGATTTCTTATTCTTCTTCTCATTCTTCTTCTTTTTTCTTATTTTCCTTTATCTATTTTATATGTTATCTCAAGCTGTCCCTTTATTAAAACCTGTATTTTCAAGTCAAGTACTGAAATCCTAGCCTACTTGTTTCATGTTGACTTGCAAATTTTTTCAATTTTGAGATTGTCATGCATCACTTCTAGACATCCAACAGTTTGACCACTTTTTTCTCCTGTTTCTTGAGCATATAACATTAAAAATTTATGCATGTAAAGATGCCTTTCATTGTGGTATTTTATTTACAAACTTTTTTCTTTGTTGGGATTAAATGATCTATGGTCCTTATAGATAAATTTTGAATGTACAAGCATCTTTCACATTTGTGTATGATTCTGGAGTTGAATATCTGGAGACTTGAGAGCTCAAAATCAGTATTCTATTATGATTTTTTTTCCCATTTGTGTATAGCTCTTTCCATTTTTTAGGTAAAATAATCGCGATGTAAAACGGACTACATGGATAGAAGTAAACCAAGGGATTATGTACGAATTCCAAACAGATTACCTGATGTGATATTTTGTTTGTTTGTCTATGAAATTATTGCATAGGTGAAGTACAAAGTGCAATGGGATGTAAAATAGAGGATTGCTTTTTTAGCAGGAAAAATGATTGTGAATGATTAGATAATTTACATGATTTGATTATCTAAATTGGTAGTTTCAACTCGAATTTTGCTGGGAAAAAGGAGGGAAAAGTAACAAGTATTTTAATAGTTTTCAAATTTTTATTTCAAATAAATTAATGTAAAAGGAAAGGCAATGTCATTTATACCTCCATTGATGTTATCTTTTATGCTGAGATTACATCATCTAGGTAATCTTAAGTTTATATCTATCCAAACAGCATCTTAGTTCCAAGTTAAAATACTAAGTTGTTTGGGAGAAATGCAATGGGGGTTGTTGAGTACTGGTAAATTATTCTTGGAAGGTAGCCGTGAGGCTGTTATTTGTGATTTCAACAAACACTTCTATAAACAGCATTGGTATCCACATACCCAGAGTGATTGAATGTGGGCTATTTACTTGGATGGAAGAACAGCCCATGTCATGTTTATGGGATGAATTTTATCTTTCATTATTTTAGTTTCCTGCCTCTTCTTCCCAGCTTGTTCTAGCAAGAGTGATATTCAACATATTACATAATCGCCCACCTTCTAACCATCAAGCTTGGGGCAGTTTTAGGAAAAAGGGTAACCTGGATGATACCATCATGGGCATCACTCAAACGTGGGCATCTTCGAATCATAATTCCCATCAGAGGGTCCAGTACTTGGGGGGAAATCTTAGAAATCTGTTTCAACCACTTCCCCCACACTTGTCCTCAAATATTTCTTTACTCGATTGCTTTCTACTGTTACTGTTTGTAAGTGCACTACATCAGATAGTTCAGTTAATTGTTTAAGGAAGACCTTCAAAAAAATAAAAAGGAAGTCGGATTAAAAAGAAGTCTTTGTGCGCAAGATGCTGAATCACTGTTGCTGTTACTTCTTATCACTGTAGCATGTAATGTTTGCAAAATATGATCTGAACATTATCTAATTCGTTTGAATATTATAGAAGTATGCTTTGATTCCTTTCAGTGGCTTATTTAGGAAATATTGCCCAGTTCATTTGAATGTTTTAAATACAAATTGTTTTCAAATAAGTGAATTGTAGATTCTTTTTCCATGACCATGCATCAAGGAATTAGGCTATGCCCCTTGAGGAAAATTTGATCCTCACTAAGGATGAATGCTGGCTGCATTCATTACAAATGCAAGCTTGATGAAGTGTCATGTCCAGTGGTGGATGTTCAATCCGGGACATTGAAAACTATGAGATGCCTGATATTATTTACAGTTTTCACTGTGAATTCGGGGAATCTGCTTGTCATTTGCTTGCCATAGATGGGTCAACTCTGGATTTAATTTCAAGTGCCATATGAAAACACGGATCATTTTGTCATATCGATGCAACAAACTGGGATGTTTTTTAAACCTGCATTTTAGATGAAAGGTAAAATTTTCAAGTTCTTGCATGTAATATAAGGACTTCTTGTTGCAGACAATTTGCTCAACGATCACGTGTCCGGAAACTTCAATACATAGCTGAGCTTGAAAGAACTGTACAAGCTATGCAGGCAAGTTAAATGCCAGGGTTTCTCATCAGTCTCTTGAAAAATAGGCAGCCTATTGTATTCAAGTGCTCATAGTTTGAGCTCAGTATGTGTCAACATAAAAGGCTCTACCACCTGGAAATATCAGATTGTTGCTATGCAGTCTACCAGCCAGTAATGTTTCTTCATGTATCCATGCTTTGTTCAGATTGCTTATACAGGGCATTAATGCAAGTGGTTGTGTCGGATCTTTATTTGTGATGTTAAAGTAAATTAGACTAATCTTCACCAAGGGCTGATGATATTCTATTTCCTTGTTCCGCACATTTCAGGCAGACGGTTGTGAAATTGCTGCTGAGCTGGAATTTCTCGGCCACCAGAATATAATACTAAACATGGAGAATAAAGCCTTGAAGCAGCGATTGGCTAGCTTGGCCCAGGAGCAACTCATAAAGCATTGTGAGTATTCCTTAAATCTCATGACTGAGGAAAACCTCAAATGTCACTTGCTGGAGTAAAAGTGTGCTACTTGGGCATGGGTCTGTCCATCTGTGCTTGGGATAAGAGTAGCTTATTCAGGAGATTCCACTTGGTAGATGCCATAACTTAGAATTTGAGTTGATCTGATCAGCAAGTCAAGGTCAACTATCCATGCTTTGGGCCAGATTCCTAGCTTACAGGCTTGCCATCTGGTCTGAGTCAATTGAAATTGCAAATTGGCTTAAACAGACTAGCCAATTCAGACTGTCAGCCAGTGGCATGCATTCACAAACATAAGTATACATTGGAGAAATTTATCTTTATAATTGTTGAATCCTCATCTTAATTAGTTGGTGTTGGCTACAATCCAGGTATGAAATTCTGCTTTATGGAGCATTTCTACATTTAAACAATGTGTCTGAAAGTCTTGATTCACCCCCTCTTATTCTGATGGCCGTTTGGGTGTTTCCTTTTCTTTCTTGAGGGCCTTCGGCTGAATCAGCTCCTAAGTGGGGTAGTTGATGGGATCTTCCAAAACCAATCTTTTGGACAGATCTGTCAGACTGTGGAGTTGATAGTGGCGTTGTCTCCTTTATGGAAGGATAATGTGTGGTATGTAATCGTTAATGTAATAAAGATTAGCAACATCAACATTTAAAACATATGACTCTAGCTTAACAGCACAGGTTTTCATTTTTTTTGGGAGACTTTTAATATTCTTCTATAAACTTTATTGGCAATAGCAAGAAAGCACACAAATGTATGACTTTACAAAAACTTTACAAGTTTTCCTGAAAATTATGGAAAAGCCAAAATTGGTGAATGAAAAGACAAAAGACAGTTGCTCTCAATGACTTATTTGAGGATAAGAAAATGGGGAGGGAATTTTTTTCCTGCTTTTCATGCCATTGTATAATTATCAGAAACCTTATGGAGTATTTTTAAAAAATTTATTGGGTATTTTAAAATTTTAGTCTATTTTGTAACTGGAAGTAAAACTTGCAAGTCAATGTTAAAATCTTTTTTATTCTAAAGCTGTCTCAGGTTTTTATTTGTTTGGAAAGTGGAAAATGGAGGGCTGGCCGAGGTGGGTGTCTTGCGCATTTTACAGCTCCATCCTCCTTTGCCAGATGTGCATGTTCATCCAACAATGACTACCTAGAATGTCCTTTTAGCAAAATTAAGAAACTAGTGGGGTCTGTCTCCTATACGAGATATTTTGAAAGCATTGTCTGAGGCAACTAACACAATGACATGGTGATGCAGTTCAGCAGGAGTTGTTGGAGGGAGAGATTGGAAGGCTTCAAGCACTGTTATATCAGCAGCAACAGCCACAGCCACCGCAACCACCACCACAACCACAGCCTTCTGGCTACCACAGACGCAGTAGCGGTAGAGAAACTAGAGACCTCGACGCCCAGTTGGCCAATCTCTCTTTAAGACACAAGGAAACTAACTCTGGCAGGGACTCTACCAGTGGTTCACTCCGCATCTGAATTTCAAAAAACTGGAGCCATGCTTGTGTCCTTGCAGGGAGCCATGAAGTATCATCAAGGCAAATGGGAGAAGGGAAAATATGATCTCCCAAATAACTAGCTAGATTAACCAGCATGTCCACCCCTGAATTTACTGCATCGATGTTCGTTAGCCTATTTGCATAATCTAATGTGGAGGAATGCAGCCAAGGGAAACTTGCAGATGTAAGGTTGCTGAAATTTCTGTGCTGTAATTACGCGACCTGTGCTTGTATGTTGTGGAACCACCAGTTTTTTGGCGATGGCACATGCACGTTGGACTCCTCAAGATGGATAACTGGAATGGCATGCATTTCTGTAGGCCGGACTGGAGTACTCGTGTAAATATGCATCTGGCATTGATATTCTGAACAGGGTTTCGAAGATGACCCCGCACATGTTTCTCTTAAATTTAATAATGCTAGTGCACTATTGATTTATGTATTCATTCATGTGTAGTATTGAGATTTGGTAATTGTTACTGAAGAGTGGAAAATTTTTTGGACAAGAAGTTGGATAGACCGATGGCACGGACCAGTCTGGCTTCATTTCAAATAATCAATTCTCATCTCGTGAACTTGGAACTCATTTCAACTCATATGGGACAATTCCTTGCGTCTTCTAGTTCTAATTTTCTCATAATTATTATTTTCCTTTCTATCAAAAAAGCTTATTCTGATGGCATTATCCTCTGATCCTAGTGGATTGAAACTGAGAAGATTTGTGCTAGGAGTTGCCAAATCATTCAAGGAGTTGTGATGCCTGTAAGTAAACATACAATCAGAGAGAGAGAGAGAGAGAGAGAGAGAGAGAGAGAGAGAGAGAGAGGAACGCTTGTTTGATCACAAACACGAATGGAAGCATTGCTATTTTCCATGGCGTTTTGCTCCATACTTGCCAAATCATTCGAGGAGTTGTGATGCTTGTAAGTAAACACAACCAGAGAGAGAGAGAGAGAGAGAGAGAGAGAGAG
>JAYJMB010079666.1:0-22170 GCA_036873735.1 Pouteria campechiana
TAGGACCACTTGTGGTCTGGGATGTGAACACACAATTTTTCTGATGTACACAGCAAATGTAATCAATTGAGGAAAATGAATAGTAATGGAAAATCCTTTGGTTTATGCCAAAGGCGACCAATTTCGGTCATGTCGTTCCATTTGCATTTATTTCATCCTCATCCTTTTTTTGTCCCTTGATCAAACAGTTCATTAGGGTTTGCTATTAATACTTTATTAATCATATGATACATATACAAAAAATTCTAAAATAAAATTCTTTATTATCTACTTTATCCATCTACGTTTAAACTGAACATTTTTCTATAAGTTCCATACAGTAACAAAATTGTACAAAATCTTGGACAAAAATAATTTAAATTGAGCAAATTAAAAATTAAATACAAAAATATAAAATAAAAATTAAATACAAAAATATAAAATAAAAATTAAATACAAAATTTTCCTGTTCCTTTTCAACTATAATTTTTTTATAGATTAAAAATAACATAATAGAATTTTTTAAAAAATTTCAAGTCAAAATAACTTAATTTGAAGGAACAAAAAATAAAATACAAAAATCAACAAAATTTGATAAAATGGGTAGCAGGCGATTTTGGGTATTTATGTCCCTGATTTTTTTGGACCATCAAACGATCGAATTGTTTTTTTTTAATTTTCAGATTTCTTTCTCAGCATATGCAAAATAATCTCATATTTTTATATTTGCAAAATTAATTCATTTTATATGGTTTTAATTAAACTCAAGATGAGTACATAAATAGACAATTTTATATAATACACGTCTTGTTTCATTTCAATTTACCATCTATTTTTTATATTTTCTTAATACAAATTATATATGCCAAATTAAGACATTAAACATGATTAAACCAAGTAAACAAAACCCAATTAAACCATAATATGATATGTCATATTGTATTAAACATTCAATACCCAAAATCAGAAATTAAATTATCCAATTCAAGTTGAAATTAAAACACCTGCTACCTTATGATATTAACTGATTGACACTATCCTTAAGATCCAATATACACCCTTTAATGGTGCCTTAATCCACCCCCAAAATCTCAGCCTAATCATTGCAAATTTTGCATTAAATTTCATTCAAAACCATAATGAGTGCATTATCTACCTACCTCTTCAATTTGCATTGAATTCACTGGCTGTTTGGGTCATTTATCATATATATTAGGAAGATGATTAAACTCAGATTATCATACTAAAATTAAACTTAAGCACCTTGCTAGAAATTATAATTTCCAGGCCCTAAACTCCCATAAACAGCATGTGCATGTGAGCCAATTCAAAAATTCAACAACCTATTTTTAGTGTTTGATATTGCTAATTATTGACTGTAGTTAATCCATCATTAATCCAACCTTAAACACCCTAATCATAGTCCCTAATTCCCTATTAAAATTTTTAGCAAACCCCCTTGAATTAGGGTTTGAAATTCATTGAAGATAAATCAACTTTTGCATGAAATCTGTGCATAAACATGTTTAACAACTAAAGTGGATTAAACCCATACCTTAATCCTTAATTTTCCTTTGGTGGGTCCCACTGATCAATAATAATCCTTGAATTTGAGTGGCTGCTACTTCTTAATCCCACAAGAAAATTGATGATATGGCCCACTAAGTGCTTGAATCAACATTGGCCATTGATTAATTGAAACAAAATGGCTTAAAATGAGAAATTCAGAGATTAGTAAAGGGGCTTTCACAATTTTTAGCATAAATAGATGGTGGGGACGATGGGGATGGATGAAATGAGCATTTGTAAAAACATTTTATGGTGTTTTTATTATGGTAATTGGAGGTCTATACACCTCCATACACCTTTATTCACTTGAAGTTTTAAAATTCCATGTAATTCTCATTGTTAGCACATGTGAAACATTTATTTCATAATTCACATTCCCAAATAAAATTTCCCATCCTTTACATATATCATTTCATAATTTTTAATTTTTTTATTTAAATTTCATATAACCAATTTTTTTTGGAAATTACCAGCAACTTAATTTTTTAGCTTTCTATATGCAACTTTTGATTTTTTTTCTTCAGCTGTTAATCAATGATTAACATGTATCCTCATCATACTTATATTAATATAGACTTTTCATCCATTTTTAAAATTTTTCCATAATAAAATTTCTCAAAAATGCAATTTTACAATATGCCGCACCAAAAAAATTTATAAAATTTGCATTTTTGAAATTTCGGGGCCTTACATTCCACCCCACTTATAAAATTTTTATTCTTGAAACTCTCGCATCATATCCTCAAGCTCCTGTGTAACCTCATCCTCTTTGCGACAACTCCATTGCACTTTAACTAGGGAAATTGTTTTGCTTCTCAACTGTTTCTCTCTTTTATCTAAGATTCGGACAAACTGCTCAGTATATTGTAGATTCTCAGTCAAATGTGTCTCTTTTGGTGCCAAAACACGAGAAGAATCCAACTCAGTGAAGGTGATAATGCAATACGATAAGTCACCTTACTAATCCTTTCCAATAGCTCATACGACCCAACATATCTGGGGCTCAACTTTTTCTTGGTGCCAAACCTCACCACAGCTCTCATAGGAGCTACTTTAAGAAAGACCTGATCTCCTACCTTAAACTCTAAATCATCCCCCCCCCACCCCCCTTTTTTTAATTGTATCTATCATGGCATATTTCTCTAGAATAAGTAATGCGGACCGAGATAAAGTGGGCTACCTTAGTTAACCTGTCCACTATAACCCAAATCTGTCATAAGTGACTGTAATCTTAGGTAAGCCTCTGATAAAATCTATGGTAATATCGATCCGCTTCTACTCTAGAATGTCAAACTATGGTAATAGATCACTAAGTCTCTGATGTTTTGCCTTTACTCTCTAGCATACTAAATACTTTGCCACATACTGAGCTACATCATTATTCACACTATGCCACCAATATTAAAACCTCAAGTCATCATGCAAGACCAACCAAGAATACTATTGTATATAGTGGTACCCCACCCTTGTCGTCTCACAAGAATACTAGTTCACCACTAAACGCTCCTACACCAGCTACTCAAGTCAAATCAAAGAACACAGGTCATCTAGGCCAATAGTAGTGCCCAACTATGCTAGCTACCCACACAACCGCCCTTGGCCAACCAAGCCACTCCTCATCACATGGCAGAAACATATCGGCCCCATGGCCATCATAAAATAAATATATGAGCCACACAAGGCTCCGTTCCAACTAAGCACCAAAAACCAAAAATACTAACACTCCCAGGGTTAAAACACATGTACAAAAATTCTAAAATAAAATTCTTTGTTATATACTTTATCCGTATATGTTTGATCTAAAATTTTTTTTGTAAGTTACATATAGTATCAAAATTGTAAAAATTCTTAAATAAAAATAATTTAATTGAGGAAATTAAAAAATATATATAAAAATATAAAATAAACATTATATATAAACTTTTCCTTTTCCTTTTCATCTACAATTTTTTTCATAGCTTAAAAATAACATAATAGAATTTTTGTAAAAATTTCAGCTCAAAATAAATTAATTTGAGGGAATGAAAAATAAAATACCAAAATTAACAAAATTTGGTAAAATGAGCAGCAGGCGAATTTTTGGATATTTATTTTCCTAATTTTTTTGGACCATCAAATGATCAAATTATTTTTCTAAAAAATTTTAGATTTCTTTTTCAACATATGCAAAATAACCCCATATTTTTATATTTGCAAAATTAATTCATTTTATATGGTTTTAATCAAACTCAAGATGGGTAGTTAAATAGATAATTTCATTTAATATACATGTCCTATTTCAATTCAATTTACCATATGTTTTTGATATTTTCTTAATGCAAATCACATATGCCAAATTAATACATTAAACATGATTAAACCAAGTAAACAAAATCCAATTAAACCATAATATGGCATGTTATATTGTATTAAACATTCAGTGCCCAAAATCAAAAATTAAACTATCTAATTCAAGTTAAAATTAAAACACATGCTTACCTTATGATATTAACTGATTGACACTGCCCTTAAGCTCCAATATACACCCTTTAATGGTGCCTTAAAACACCCCTAAAATCTCAGCCTAATCATTGCAAATTTTGCATTACATTTCATTCAAAACAACAATGAGTGCATTATCTAACTGCCTCTTCAATTTGCACTGAATTCGCTAGTTGTTTGGGTCATTTAGGCTATGTATTAGGAAGGTGATTAAACTTCGATTATCATGTTACAATTAAAATTAAGCACCATGCTAGAAATTACAATTTCCAGGCCCTAAAGTCCCACAAACAATATGTGTATGTGAGCCAATTCGAAAATTCAGCAACCTATTTTTAATGTTTGATATTGTTGATTATTGGCTGTAGTTAATTCATCATTAATCTAAACTTAAACAACATAATCATAATCCCTAATTCCCTATTAAAATTTTCAGCAAACCCCCTTGAATTAGGGTTTGAAATTCATTGAAGATAAATTAACTTTTGCAAGAAATCTTTGCATAAATATGTTTAATAGCTAAAGTGGATTAAACTCATACCTTAATCCTTAATTTTTCTTTGGTGGGTCCCACTGATCAACAATAATCTTTGAATTTGAGTGGCTGCCACTTCTTAATCCCACAAGAAAATTGATGATATGGCCCACTAAGTGCTTGAATCAACACGGCCATTGATCAATTGAAACAAAATGGATTAAAATGAGAATTTTGGAGATTAGTAAAGGAGCTGTCATGTTTTTGAGTGTAAATAGATGGTGGGAATGATGGGGATGGATGAAATGAGCATTCATAAAACATTTTATAGTATTTTTATTATGGTAATTGGTGGTCTATGCACCTTCATACACCTATATTCACTTGAAGTTTTTAAATTCCATGTAATTCTCATTGTTAGCACATGTGAATCATTTATTTGATAATTCACATGCTCAAATAAAATTTCCCATCCTTTATATATATCATTTCATAATTTTTAATTAATTTTTTTGTTATTTAAATTTAATTTAACAAAAATTTTATGGAAATTATCGGCAACTTGATTTTTTAACTTTCTACATGCAATTTTTTATTCTTTTTCTTCACCTGTTAATCAATGATTAACATGTATCCTCATCATACTCATATTAATATGGACTTTCCATCCATTTTTAAAATTTTTTCATTGTAAAATTCCTCAAAATTTTAATTTTACAGTATGCCACACTGGAAAAATTTATAAAATTTACAATAGTGAAAATTTATATGTTGAAATTTTAGGGCCTTACATTTAAATAGGTGTGACATGATTAAAAGTTAATTGAGGTATATTTGGGTGCATTTTATGTCATGTTTATGTGGAATAAATGACGAAAAAAGAATGGAGAAAGAAGGGTTGAAAAAGATTTAAAATTCAAAGAAAATAGGGGGCAATGAAAAACTGGGCTGCAGCTCAAGAATCCTAAGCCGCGGTGCAAGTTTGTGATGGCAAGTGCACGAAAGCTAGCAGAATGCTGCATCACGGCGCAGGCCAGTGGGTCAAGTCGGGGACTTGACTTTTTAAGTTGGTTTTGTAATTTTTTTTCATTCCATTTTTCTCTTTTCTTCTTTCCTTACTCCCATAGCTCAAAACCCATCATGCTAAGGCTTGATTCTTAGCCTTGTTTGCTAGAAATCATGGAGTTTTAGAAGAAAACTTCTTCCATTATCCTTTCTAGCCTAAATTTCTCCATTTTGGATAATGAAAGACAAAGGAAAATTCTATGTAGCCTTGATTGACGGAGGATTTGGGCATATGGAGGTTGGATCTTCATGGGAAATAGGATGACATGTTCAAAATTGAAGGTAACATGCTTTTCCCTATTTGAATTTTGAGATTTTTCATTTCTAGGGTTTATGCCCAATTAGCAAATAGTTATTTTGGGGAAGACGATGGGTGTTTATTGTTGAATTCATGGGGAAAACAAATAAAATGTGCCTTATGATTACTATGGAATAATTTAGATCATGATTATGAATTAACCCATCTATGAATAGTAACCCTAGGGATAAAATTAGTATGAAACTATATAAATCGATAAGGGAATTTGATTAATTACTTGACTTCAAGGGTGGTGGCATAATTTGGAGTTAATTAAATGTGATTATGCATGATGTCTTGCCATGAATAGTCACTCGTCAATGATATACATGAGGGTTTTTGTATAAAAACATAATTATGCTTAGATTAAAGAGTTATAAGATGATTAGTGTGTTATTAAGGTAAATTGATGTGGAATATGCCATGGATTCATAATATATACATGGGAGTGAAAGCCTAATCCCATGTTATAAAACAACTTGCAATTAATGGATGCCTAGAAGATATTGAATCACTTGTATATTGAATTGTCAAGTAATTACATGAAGATGGATATGGATTTTCTTGATTACTGATGTTGAATCATTATAAAGTAAATGATACTTATAACCTACATGATGAAATGTTTCCATAGGAAAGGCTATATGAGTAACTAAGCATAAAGTAGCCTGAGATTGATTATGAAAAAGGGGTATTAAGACTATGCATGGAATACATGACTTATGTGCCTAAGGAAATAATTAACAATGAATAATGGTTTGATAACCTCCTTGGATTAGAAATGTGTAAAAGGAGTATGTGATTGGCTTGATGTACATTAGTGAAATTGTCTTGTAAATGAATGAGATTGTTGCTCTGTATAGGATCATCTAAGAAGAATGAAAAGTCATGGAGCTTGAGGAGTGTATGGTGTGTATGGTGATTAACTAAAGGTAAGTAGGCTTTCTTTTAAATATATTGTTGGAAAGGAATAGGAATTATCCCACTTGTTTGTATATTTGATTATGAGCATATATATGTCGATTGGGATTGTGAACATCTCGTAAATCTTCGTTTTGTAATAAACAAATACGATGTGTAGATGATGTAAAGATTGCTGAGAATAATCTATGTCTCAAAATCTAGTTGTTATTGTACAGGCATATTGGGGATATAGAATATCTCAATTATGTAAGGATTAAATAATGCATGTATTAGTGGAATGGTAAGCATTCCATGGTATAAAAAGACATTAGTGTATGTTGATGCCTATATGTCATAAGTTGATATGTAGTGCCTAAATGACACAGATAAAATAGTACAGGTATGAGAAGTCATAGATATGTTTTCCCCAGAGTGGCTTAGATGTAAAGTGCCCGAAGGGTACTATTGAGATATTGGTTTGAATATTATGTTCATATATGTTGTGCCAGAATGACACTATTCTAATATGGATTGCCTGCATGGCTCATGATATAGTAGATCATACGATTGTGAAAATGTTGTTATTTTATTATTATTTTCTATTATGCCTACTTACTGAGTTTGCTCGGACTCATGCCTATTTATTATAATTTTTTAGTTAATAGGCTAGGTGTAGACTCCTAACTATGGATTGGGATTGGTGAGCATGATTAGAAGATATTTGATGAGATGGTAAAATGTTGGGATTGGAATCCCAAAGTAAATTTGTATAATGTGAAATTGTATAATTGCATTAAATTGTAAAAGATGTATATGATATTATAACGGCATGTCTATTAGTGATTAATGTATTTGATATTGAACTAGAGTATGTTATTGCCATCATAGGGCAAAGCAAGTTCCGGGCTGTGGGTAAGTTGGAATAGTTTAGTGAGTTATGGTTAATGTTATTGTTTAATAATTATGTTTATATTAGAAATTATCGATATGGATATTATAAAATTATTTGATTAATTTATCTCAGGTTTTGGATCTTGAAAATATTAGGTAGACTCTGCCAGATTTATGACGGCATATTTCCCTTAAAAATAGCAAAATTGTGAGGTTATAGGAAAATTTCCCTTAAAAAGAGGGAAATGGTAGCATCCCGCATAAGCCCCATTAGGGAGCAATCTACAAGCTAGCTAAAACACATAGGGTAGAGGTGCAGGGCGTGACAAGGTCCGTATATTTCAAGATAGATTCTACCAAATTTTTGACAGAATGTTCCCGTTAAAAATGGGGAAACTATAGAGTAATGATAAAATGTATAGACCCTTAGGCGGGGTGTGACATTATAATCCTTGGGTCCAAGATGAACTACCTTCGTCTGTATTTCTTTTGTTTGTTTCAGATAAGTGACTCCAACCGTATGTAATAACTTTGGACTAAGTGAGATTACTTTATCTTAGTGTGGCTTCATTCGAAATGCTTCACTTCATTTGAAGTAAGTAACTTCCGAACTGACTGGTATAATGTGGGTTGCTTGGCAGTGTGAGAGCTTCAGCTTTGTCTTAAATAAGTTGACTATTTCTAAAATAATAATTCCAAAATGTATGAAGCTTGTTTCCACATTTGGTTGAATCTTGAGACTAATCCTATTTTGGACTGAAAGACACTATGTAAACTAATTTCGAAACGAGTTAGGTTCGTCCGAGACTCCATTGAGCTTTTAGTGTCTTGACTTCATACTTCTGCTTTGTCCAAACTTGGCTTTGTGTCTGAACATGATCTTCACATTATTTGAACTAAGTTTCTTTCCTATTAAAGTATGTTTTGAAGCCTTTCTTCTATCTAAACTTGGGCATTTGTCTTATTGACTTTGGGCATTTGTCTTATTGACTTCAGCATCATCCGAAGTAACTTTGAAACATATGAATGATGTCAGACATGTACTTAGCAGTTGATTTTGCCTTAGATGCTTGGATCATTTATCCTTGAGCATTTATGTTTTCTTCCTTTGATTATTAGTGGATCTTATCTCTAATATTTTCTTTTATTTGGTGTCCACTTTGTTTAAGTTATTTTCCTATTTATTATTACTGTACACTTATAAAAATAACAGTCAATAGCTTAACCATTCACTCGTATGCTTTTGTTCATCATTAAAACTTAGTTGGTTAAAATTATTACTATCAAAATCAAACTAAGCAAAGGAGGTTTGGTTCAACAATCAAGAATGCTAATTCACTGAACTCCCTTTCCTAAGTGTTGAGCTAAGTATCTATTCTCCACATTTCAATTACGATATCCCTATAAAAATTGGAAGGTGAAGAATGCATTAAACTCTATGATTCTTTTGAAAGATTTTACAACACCTAAAAGTGCTTCTGAGTCATTTAAAGTCTCATGTTATGATTCCAAGATCGTATTCGAGATTACCTCTCTCAAATGTCAAATCCCAAATATACATCCATTCAATAAATGGCTAATAAATTGAAAGCATTAAGAATAAAGCACCATCATAAATATACCAATAAGAACTCTCAACCATATAAATCATTAATCACACCATAATGTTAGCATAAGATTCATCTCCCATCTCAAAGGAGGAGTATAGCTACTCATGATGGAATAAAAATCCATATAATATTCATAAATCATTATCAAAATTAGAATCTCAACTTTTATCCATGATACAAATGATAAATAAGATGGAAAACATATAAGGAAGCTCGAAATCCAACTTGAAGCTTCTTCCTCCTAAAAGCCCCTCCAAAAACCCTCTCTTTTCTCCTCTCTCAAGCCTCCAAAAACCACCATCAAAACCCTCCAACATCCCCCCTAAAATCCTCTGAAAACACCTTTTTTATATCACACACATTAGGGTTAGGAGTTGTTCACATGTGCCACATCACTTGCACTGAATGTCGTAGCATTGGATTTCAATACCGTGGCATTAAGCTATTGATTGCCCATGCTATGTGATGAATTTTCTTTGAATGCCACAACATTGGATTTTGGTGTCACAGCATTGAGTTGCTGGATACTAAAATCTGTACTTGGAACTTCAAACGTCACAGCATTGGATTGCAGTGCCTCAGCATTGGACTTGCTATCAACCAAACACAGGTTCCTTGTTTTGGCTATAACTTCATCATACGATCTTGGAATCTCATGATTCTTAATGTATTGGAAATATAGTTTCAAGGGATACAACTTTGATGTTAACCTTATTTTCCAAATTATGCTCCGTCTATGCAAAATGTTGACTACAAGTGATACCATATTCTGCACATCTAAAGCTGGATTGAAGACTAAGGTAGTTGTAGTGTTTTGCCCATAACTTCCATGTTTTATCTCCAAATTCTTTGATTCTTAATTTTTTGGATAAATAACTAGAAGGGATAAAAATTTCATGTTAAACACATTTGCTAAATCTGTCTCTAAATACACAAAAAAATGGCCTCAAAGTGACACTAACACTCAACTCTATAGGCATATTTTCTTTGCAATGTTGTGAGTGTTGCGACATTCAATTTTAATGTTGTAGCATTCAAGTGCTGTCCACATTGTTATGCTTTTGAATAACTTAAAATATAGCTTAATCTTCATCCATATGATCTTTCCATTCAACTCTATTAAAATGCTCCTTCTTGACATGTTTTGATGCCTACAACACAAATTAACTATATTAAGTGCAACATTTAATCAAATGTGATTAAAATCCAATAAAATCATGTTAATTGAAGATCCAAAATATATGAATTTAGGTATTAAAATAGGATAGATTATGAGCTTATCAAATACCCTCAAACTTAGTTTTTGATTGTCCTCGAGCAAAACATCGATCATGTCTCATGAAACATTAGAGATAATCTCTCTTAAATAATCAAGAACATGCTAGACAAATTACGCATGAACATAACTCAGAAATCATTCGAAACACTTGCTAAATAATCTCATAAATCTCATGCTTCATCAATCTCTTCATGAAGTGAAATCGTATGTGCGCTTTATCAATCTCATGCTATATGCATGCTTTTCAATCAACAAGATTTAATTCAGTGATTCTAATGATCTCTATAAAACATTCCATGGGTTTGCTTTTCATAATATCTTTCCACTAATGTTGATAAGTCTATTGACTTAGATCAATATGTCTTTGTTAAGCTTGTAATGGCACCTTGGTTTTGGCTAGCAAAAGAAAAGGAATAAGGATTCAAGTAAGAGTTCATAAATAAGTTGCACATGAGAGTGCACTCTCTTGACTCTTTGTCTGCTCTTCTCTTTCTTTTATGGGCTATATTACTACCACACCTCCAAACTTATCTTCTTTTGAGTTGATTTGATCCTCCCAATTGAAGAATGAATCCTTATCGATTCTTTTCTTTTTTTCATTTTTTCTTTGTTTTGGCATTCTTCTTTTTAACACCCCCAAACTTATCTTCTTTTGCTCTTTCATACTTCTCTAAGAACCATGTGTATCAAATATGTTTTTTAATGGGTCAAACATAGTTTTTCAGGCTCAAAGGGTTTGGATAACAAAGCTTAAGAAGGAAACATTGAATGGTAATTTTTCACATGCTTTACATATGTCATTCTTTCATTAAGGCTCAATGGGGCACGAATGACATGAATATACTAGGTTAACTTGAAAGGCTTAAATTGATCAAAGAATACTTAAATCACTTTCAAGTAAATATGTAATCTAAAATTTTGCCTTGAGGGTTAATCAAACAAGTTCGAGTATGCTCATGTCAATCAACATATATCACTAAATTCACAACAATATCAACCAGTGCACATACACTTCATATGATCATAACACAACGTGCTCAATAAAACTTTCTTCATTCATGAAGAATAAAGACTTATCACAAGAATTATTCAATCACATGGTAATGCCTATACTTCCTTCTAAATCATGTGTAATGGTAATAAAAAACTAAGCATAGGTTAATGATCATTGAGAGAGAATTAATCTAACTCATTCAAATTGACTTAACTCTCAAATTTTATTGGCTAAGCGATCAAAATTGAAGCTCATCGAAAGACATTATACCTAAATTTTAAAAAAATTCCAAAAACTAAATGAAACTGAATGAACATCTCCAAAACCCCAAACTTAAATCAAACATTGTCCTCAATATTAAAAATAATGCATAAGGAGAAAAGAAACTTCCTTGTAGGGGAATGCGCTCCTTTGATTATGTATGAAGGTTGTTTTTGATGGTGTGCTCAGTTTTCTGAATGGATCATTTGTATCAAGAAAAAATAACTAAAAGCTAAATTGACAAACTAAACTAAGCTAATGAGACTAAAAAAGTAACATAAAAGTTTAAAAGCTTGGTTTGCCTCCTAAGAAGTGCATTGTTTATAGTCTTAGCCCGACTATGATCTCCCATCTTTCAAGTGAATTTTAGCTTTTTGATGCTCCAATTCTTTAAATATACTTATTGGCATTTGGAATTTTTCTTGTGCACCCACTTGATAAGCATGATTGATTAATTCAGCTTCCTCTAAATCAAAACTATCAGCCAATGTTACTTACAATGCTTTCATAGCCTTTTCTAAAAGTTCTTCAATGTTTTCATCCACTACATCAATCTTGAAGCAATCATTGATCTTATTAGACAGCTTCATCTCCTTGAAGATATTGCACTTCACTTCTTGTTCATAGACTCACAACAACTCATCTTCCTCTATACCTACAAAAGAAGAAGAAATAATTATTGGAAAGAATGAATCATTACCAAAAAATGCATACCTTAGAGATTTGGGAAATTTCTTCAATTCCAATTCAACTTTTTCTTCTTCCATTGATGACTCTTTTTGAAGATTTTCAATAATGTCACTGGATTTCTCTCATTATAGTGATTCAAAGCTAGAAAATGCTCGATAACTTCACTAGTTTCTCCAACATCCTGACTTATAGAATTTTCATGAAAAACTTGTTCATCAATTTTCTTCTTTTGAAATCTTTGAAGAAAAGGAAGTGGGGGTTTCAAAATTGGAGGGTTATCATGGAATATAATTCTCCCTAGTCTGTAATCTTCCTTTGTTGGCTCTTCTTTCTTTTCCTTATCTTCTTTCCTTTGTTCAACATCATCTTCATTCACTAATGTTGGGGCTGATTGTGGCTCATCATGCATCCTTGGAGACTCGAATTCTTTATCACTCCTTAATGTTACAGCGTTGCACTACTCCTTTAGATTCTTCTCAGTGTTGCTTAGAAAGGCACCTTTGTTAGGAGTGTTGACGAAATTTGCAAGTTGACCAATCTGAATTTCAAAAGACTTGATAGATGCATCCATATTTTCCATGTGCATCTCCATGCTATCAAGTCTTCTTCATTCCTTTCAAATCTTGGTTCACTACATGTAATTGCACAACTTTCAATTATAAAGGTACTCAAGAGATCTTCAAGTTATAGTGATAACCAGTTGGTGGGTTCATGGTGTTCCTTGAATTTCCATAGGAAACATTTTCATGATCTCTCAATCTTGAATGATAATGGGTCAGTAAGTTATTTCCATGATAGTTGCTATAACCCTAACTATTCACATACTGCACCTCTTCCTTGCCTTGGTTTGCAACCATGTATGATTCAATCAAAGAAGAGGAAGAAGGCTCCCTTGAATTTGGAAATCCCTGTAATGCTGAATTGATTAATGCCAACTAGTGAGCCAAAGATGACACCTATGTAGTGAGAGCCGAAATTTGATCCACTTCAAAACATTCAATGACTTTTCGAACCATGTTTCTTTCATTGGACCATTGGAAAGTGTTGAATGCCATGTCTTCAAGCAAAGGGATTTTGCATACACTATCAAGAAAGCACAAAGAAACATAATCAAATAAAAGTGAGAAAAGAAAAAAAATTTAAATTTAAATTAAAACTAGAATTATCATGTGACAATATTAGTAAAAAACCAAACTAATTACAATCCTCTACAACGACGCTAAAAACTTGTTCGCTGCAAACTAATTGCAAGTTCAAGGCGTCAAGTTTTGTAATATAATGATAAGAAAGTATCATCTCCACAGGGATCGTATATTTCTATTAATCACTATCTATTATAGTAAATAATCTTGATTTTTTTATAATCAAATAATATAAATTTAACTAAGAAGTAGAAATAGATAGGCTATCAGTGGGAAGAAATCAAAGTAAAGAAGCTCTAGATGATCAATTTCACTTATACTTCAATCATGGTGCTCTTAAATTATTATAAATGGATTGTTCAATTGGTTTATATATCAAGAATGCTAATTCACTCAACTCCCTCTCCCAAGTGTCGAGCTAAGTATTTATTTTCAATATTCCAATTGCAATATCCCTACAAAAATTGGAAGGTAAAAAATGCATTAAACTCTGTGATTCTTTTGAATAATTTCACAACACCTAAAAGCTCTCCCAAGTCATTTAGAGTCTCATGTTATGATTCCTAGATAAATTGAAAGCATTAAGAATAAAGCATCATAAATAAACCAATAAGAACTCTCAACCATATAAATCATTAATCACACCATAATGTTAGCATAAGATTCGTCTCCCATCGAGAAGGAGGAGTTTAGCTACTCATGATGGAATAAAAATCCATACAATATTCATAAAACATTATCAAAATTTGAATATCAACTTTAATCAATGATACTTATGATAAATAAGATGGAAAACACATAAGGAATAAAGATAGGAGTGGTAGCAAATTCTTCCCCTTGATGCTTTAGCTTGAAATCTGTAATGCCCCACTTTTCGGGCATTACTATAGGGCAATACATAAAGAACTCTAAATAGAGTCTCACCTATATTATCCATCTCTAACCTGTACAATCCATCTATTAGTCCCGAAGATTAGGCTAAAACCCAAAAGGGGAGGGGTGAATTGGGTACTTAAAAATTATTACTCAACCCCCTTTAGGATTAATCGTCCCTCTAGTAGTCAATCACCAGATCAATAAATGCTCAAATAAATAAGATAGTAATTTTTATAGTGGTTCGAGTAAACACTTTACTCTACTCTTCCAAGAACACTTTTCTCTAAGTGTCTTGGGTTCCACTTTTCCCAATAGCAGAAATACAACAGTGTTCCCAGCACTCTTCTTGATTCCAGCTCTAGGGGGCATGAACATAATGCTCTCAATACCTTTTTAGATTCTAGCTCTAGGGGGAGTATTTATAGTGCTCCCAACACTATTCCAGATTTTAGCTCTAGGGGGCGTAAATAGATAACTCTTATCTACACTCAGATAGTCATAAATCTTATTGAGTCTAATCTTAACCACTAGCTCAAGGAATTTACGAAGAATGGATATCAAAAATTGAAGCACAAGTATTTCTTAATAAGCACTGGGGAAGGTTTCTGAAAATTAAATACAAAAATAAATGATCTTCCCAAAAGGTAATTGTAAGCCTTCAAAGAAAGTTGAGTAAGGTTTGAATGTAAGGCTCTTGACTATTGAAGAATATCAGATGGTTTAGCTTAGATCAGTAAATGCTCTCAAGAGGATTTTTAAATGATTTTCTTGATACTTCATTACTTCCTCCTACCCCAACAATGCTTTATTTATAGCTGCTTTCAATTTCAATAATTAGTGGTAGGTGAGCTCCATTAATGACAGAAGATAGCTCTAATTAGCATATTTTGAATTCTCTGACTTCTGCTTAATCCTCATATGTTGAAATGCCCGCAATGCCAACCTTAGAAAAGATAATTTCTAATTTCTTAATAAGCTCTAGTTGAGGTATTGCTGTAATGGCTGATTTTTTCATCAATATGGAAAGTTTTATTAATGCTGAGCAAAGACCAATGATTTGGCCTGACCATCGCTTATCTTTTACTTATGACAAATGAAATATCTATCCAGCTATTCATAAGATAAAGTTTCTTTGTCATCTGGTTTGTCTTTCGTAAGTAGCAGACAAATCTTCCTTTTCAGTGCTAGCAAACGAATCATCCTTTCCAATGTTTTGTTTTATGGTTTGTCTGTTGAACTGTAGAAGCACGGATGACTTATTTCTTCAGCACTTCGTCTGTTAGGTTATCTGTTAAAAGTAATAGATAGAATATTAGAGCGCAGATGAATTTCCTTCATTACTTCATCTATCGGAATGTCTTCACTTCTCCACTTTGTTTGTTCACAGTAGATAATCATTAGCTCACTTATGATAGACAAAGTCTTTGCTCTGCCATACGACCTTTACTTCTTCTCTTTGTATATTCATAGCAGATGATCATTGGCTTACTTATGATAGAGGAAGTCTTTGCTTTGCCATACGACCTTTTACTACTTAGAAGATCTTCACTTCTCTCCATTTGTCTATTCTCAACAGATGACCATTGGTTTGAATGTGGCTTGCTTATGAAAGATGAAATCTATTGTAGAAACACTGATTTGTATTAGTTAGATATAATCTTCCATTTTGATAGATGAATAGAAACAACTGAATGCTTTGTCTATAGCGGCACATCGTCTTTTGCTTCTTTACTTGCCCAAGCCTTGACGCCTTGGAATATATTTTCTGTGCTCATTTTTTGTAAGACCTGCAACTTAATTTTTGCATACTAAAATCTTGGCAATAAACATTAGTACATAATCTTTAATCAACTTTTGTTTATCATCAAAATCATACACTTATACCAACTCCATCATCCTATATAACCATGCATATCAAAACTAACATAAATGAAATATCATACACCCACAGTTGCCCAAAATCCACAGTTGCATTGTGATGGAGGTAGTTAGATAAATTTCATGTCACCCTAAATCATGACATGCCACCCAAAATTTATTTACAAACATTTATATATAGCACAAGCACAAATTTATAAATTTTACAATTTATATACATTCCAAATATCAAAAAAAGGATTTTATATCGATAGATGCTCAATGAATATGACTCATAGCCTATCCTGATCCTGAGTCCCAACCCCACGTTGGGCTCCATCTTCAAGCCTGTCAACTAAAAACCAAAATTTAAAACAAGTTGAGTTTGGGAAACTCAATAACTAGGTATACAATTAAACAGAAATTAACAACAAAATATTACATCCAAATCATGTCACATAAAAATGAAATTTTGTAACATGTAGTGGCTCATGACATGCAACCATATTCCCTTAGTATGATGCATCAATGACTATTAATTTCATTACCATATTCACTTTGTTATAGTTCACTTTGATCATCTTCCTCATATTCTCTAGTCTTAATTTATTCTTATCTATTCACATTCACACTCCATTATACCTCGGTAATCCATTATTGTCATCTTTAATGAATCGCCAGAAAGCAATCAACAATAATTAGAGGTATCACTGATAAGTCTAACCCCTTTACTAAGCTTTATTTTGATGATGAATGAGATTAAATAACTTAGTTTTGATGATGAACAAACAAGTGTGAAGAATCAAGGTACTACTAAATCACTTTCTAAGTGTTGCAGTATTAGTATCAAAAATAAATTAAGGAAAGTATTAAAGAAATGCTTAAATAAAAAGATATTCAAAAGGCACATGAAAGCATTTCAGAACTTATTTTTAAGTTAAGCATGAAAAGATCAAAGGTTAGGAAGAAATCAGACTTAATCAGAAGCAATCAGATGCAACTCGGAACCAAATCAAAAGCGACCCAGAACTTCTTCAGAAGCAAAATTGAAAATCAGAAGAACCACAGAAGAAGCACAAAAGATGAGTTAACTTTACAAAAATGTGATAGAAGAAATCTAGCACTGCACAGAAGCCAGATAGAACAAGGATAGAATACACAGAAGTAAGTCAGAAGCAGCATTACTAAGCACAAAAGCAAATCAGAAGAAATATTACGATATACAGAAGTAAGACAAAAGCAATGCCACTAAGCACAGAAGCAAATCAGAAGTAATATTATGATACCACAAAAGTAAGTCAGAAGCAACATTGCTAAGCACAAAAGAAAATCAGAAGCAATATTAAGATGCACAAAAGTAAATCAGAAACAACATAGCAATGCACAGATGCAACTCAGAAGGACTATTCTACTATACAGAAGCAACTCAGAAGCAACACATCAATACACAAGCAATTCAAAAGGAACTTTGGTCACACATAAGCAACTCAAAAGAAAACTCAAGTGATCTGAACTATATCAGAAGAATTTTCTTTAAGTAATAGAAGCAACACAGAAGCAAAAAGCATTACATGAAGTAATGAAGAATTTGTCAAAGTATATAGAAGCTGTGTAGAAATCATGTAGAATCAAGTTAAAGAATTATCAGAGACATGATCGATTCAATATGATTTCATAATGAGATATAAAAGTAAGGATCAAGCTTCATAAGGGAACCAGAAGATACACAGAAGTTGTTCAAAAGACATAGAGATGATCATTGAAGAATAAGACAATGGACAGAAACCCTGAAGACGAAAATGCCAAAAATATACTAACTGTAGAAGTACCACAGAACCACTTTAGAAGTTTTGTTAAGGCATAGACCAAAGTATAGAAGTTTTGAGCACTCTACTCAAAATCTTTGAATTCCAACAACGCACAGAAGTCATCACCAAACCTGCCTAACTTATTTAAAAATGATGTCAAAGGTTATAATGGCTAAAAATTCAAATCCTATATAAAGAGAATTAAGAAAAACTATAATAACTAAGAGATTACACTAAAAATCATTGTGTTGATTAAGAAAAGAGCATTCATAGCTTTCTATCATTCAACTCCATCTGCTACATCACAGCCAAAGCTTTCAAAATGTTTAACATCATATCTACATTAACCTCAAAAAGAGTTTGAATTTGATCTCATTACTTACTTTATTCTTTCAATTAAGCTTTAGCTTTCATACATATTAGCCTAAAATAAGAGGCATTGTTATTGTACACTTTACATTAGAAAACCAGTGAGTTATTTAGTAAGCTCTATAAAACCAACTATTTGTAAGAGTTTCTGGTGAACTTGGAAAATCAGTAAGTTAGTTGGTAAGGTTAAAAACCAATGTGTAAAGAGTTTTTGGTGAACCTGAAAAACCAGTGAGTTGTTGGTGAGTTTGTAAAACTAACCAGTGTTATAGTGGAACCTGAGTTCAGTAAAGAAGATCAACTCAGAGAAGTGGAGTAGGAACCCAGGAAGGGCCGAAACACTATAAAAATATTGTGTATATGTTGCAAGTCATTCTTTTTCTCATTTTAAGCACACATAGTTATTTATTGGTCAAAAATTTTAGAAGCTCAATTCACTCGCCCCCCTTTCTCTTAAGCTACCAGTCAGTAAGGGACCAACAATCATATCACTCAGGCCATTCAGGCATTCATACCAACTAGGCATATCCATATCCGGCCATTCGGCCCATCTTGCCATTCTGGCGTATCATGTTTGGCCATTCGGGCCATCTCGTCTTTCAGGTAAATCATCTCCAGCCATTCGGGCTATTCCACCATTCAGGTGCATCATACATAATATTATCATCCCAAAAATTATATAAAACAATGGCCAAATATTTACATACCATTCTAACCTTTTTACCATCTAACCTTAATTTTTTGAAACCTCCCAAAGATTTCTTAAGTTCTTAAGGAAGACATCAGTAAATTCTTCAAATAATTTCAACAATTAAATCATAAAAATTTTTTGCTAAGTCACTATAGTAGTATTGTAATGCACTGCGACCCCAAATTTTACCGTCCACCGTTGCTCCCTTATAATGTAGTAGGCCACCGCCCCAAATCTTGCTGCCCATTTTTTCACCAAGTTGTGTACCTGATTTGCCTCCTCCATTTACCCCCTTGTTTGTATTGTTGAACCTCTTTAATTACACCCTCATTAACTTCACTTAAGCCATCTTTTCAAACTCAATTCCACTTTATGTGCATACCCATAATCAACATCAATCACATATATCAATTATACATGCCAATGATAAGCTACTATACAATTTAGAAGATAACTCATTCTGAATTGTCATGTATTCAACTATGCACATAGATTTACACATAATCATGACTTAAGGACTTAATGATTATACAAAAACCTTTATTCCTTGGTGCCATAAAATTTCCCTTTTCAAACATAATCAAGCATTAGACAATAAGATTTAACTAGAATCAAAATGTACTGCTTAGAATACTTACTTATGAAATTCGAACTCAATTATATAAAAATATAAACCTGCTTACTTGTATATGAAAAACCACACCTCGTTTTCTCTTAAGCTCTGAAATTTCCAATGTAATACCACAATTTACCACTCCTATACATCGAATACAAATCCCATGAGTATTTACATCCCATTAAATCTTATAGAACATGGATAATTCTAGCCTTAGTTTAAGTTCCTTAATTACCCCATTCTAGGGTTTACATAGTTACCCCATTTAAATCTCGCTTAAGTAGCAATCAATGACTCAATAGCAAGGGTTAGTGGCATTATAATCTTCTTAATGCCATTTCATCGAACATGTGATAGGCAACTTTCAAATTTTTTATTTCTAGTTATAGCTAGCTTAGGGTTTCTTACCCAAACTACACATAAGCATGTTTTAACATGATTCCTTCCTTAGTCATCAATCATAACATCCGAAGCATGGCTAAATTAACATTTTCCCCCAATTTCCAACCTTTCATACCTTGCTTCTCTATAGATCATGTGTTACAACCCTGAATTCAACAAGTCAACATCGTAGAAATCACATATTCTTAAAGAAAATATCATTTACCTACTAATTCCTTTTTCGATTATAGCAAAACCCAGTTGGGTTCACTTTCCTTAATTTTTCTTCATTTTTCCACGTCTTAAGTTGACTAAATCTTGTATTTTCCTCTTACCGGACTGGTGTACAATACTTTATCATCAATTTCCCTAACTCAATTTGTTGAGATTCGGGGTTTTCAAGCAAAGGGGGCGACGTAGGGGAGGCTTGAACGTATAGAATGGGCTAAGAGAGGCTGGTGGAGCATTTTATCTTGTTTTACCTACTGTGCTCCAGTGATGCATGACAACACATGCACATGCAACCCCAATTCCTCCTCTGTTTGTAGCTTTTTTCCCATAATTCTACCTAATGAACATAATACACATAGTATGAGTAATACTCTTCATAATTTTATCAATTTATCTTGCTAATTTCTCCAAATTTTAAAGAATATACATGTATTATGTATTTCCAAATACAAAAACACATTTACACATACCACTGAATTTCAGGGCATCACAAAATACAATTTGAAGCTTCTTCCTCTCAAAAGCCTCTCTTAAAATCCTCTCTTTTCTCCTCTCTCAGGCCTCCAAAAATCATCTTCAAAACCCTCCAACATGCCCCCAAAATTCCTCTCAAAACACCTTTTTATATCACACAAATTAAGGTTAGGATTGTTCGCATGCGCCACACCACTTGAACTAAATGTCGTGGCATTGAATTTCAATATCGTGGCACTAAGCTGCTGAGTTCCCATGTTATGTGATGAATTTCCTTTGAATGCCACGACATTGAGTTGCTAGATGTTGAAATCTACACTTGGAACTTCAAGTGTCGCGGCATTGGATTGTAATTCTTTAGCATTGAACTTGTTGTCCACTAGACACAGGTTCCTTGTTTTGGCCATAACTTCATCATACGATCTTAGAATATCATGATTCTTGATAAATTGAAAATATAGTTTCAAGAGATACAACTTTGACCATATTTTTCAAATCATCCTCCATCTATGCCAAATGTTGACTACAAATGACACCATATTTTGCACGTTTGAAGCAGGACTAAAGACTAAGATAGTTGTAGTGTTTTGGCCATAGCTTTCATGTTTCATCTCCAAATCTTGTAATTCTTGATTTTTTGAATAGATAACTAGAAGGGATAAAACTTCTATGTTGAACATCTTTGCTAAATCTGTCTCCAGATATACAAGAAATAGCCTCAAAATGACGCTAACACTCAGCTCTATAGTCATATTTTCTTTGCAATGTTGTGTGTCGCAGCATTCAATTTTAATGTTGCGGCATTCCAGTGTTATTCACCTTGTTATGCTTTTGAATAACTTAAAATATTGCTTTAATCTTCATCCATATGATGTTTCTCTTTAACTCCATTAAAATACTCCTTTTTGACATGTCCTGATGCTTGAAACACAAATTAATTGCATTAAGTACAATATTTAATCAAATGTGATTAAAAGTCAATAAAATCATACCAATTGAAGATCCAAAACATATGAATTTAGATATTAAAATATGGTAGATTATGAGCTCGTCACTGTACACTTCATTTTGAACAGTAATAATTTCAAATCTGTTTAAGTCGATGAAAAATCGATCAGATCATCGGGCACAGTAAATGATGAGGAAGAAATAGATGCAAATGGAATGACATGACCGAAATTGGTCGCCTTCGGAAAATACCAAAGGATTTTTCCATTATTATTAATTTTC
>JAYJMB010079688.1:0-22166 GCA_036873735.1 Pouteria campechiana
TTCATTTTTAACACTCAATAACACTATAGTGTGATCAAACATGTAATTACTCAAAATTAACACCCTCAGGTGTTACATGTAGGAGAGGGCTTGGGTGTTTTGGAAGATGATTTGGGATTTTTTGGTGGAGGAGATGGGATGAAAAATGGATCCTTGGGAACTGCTATGGGAGGTTCATGTGTATAAGTTGTAGTTCCATAGCTTGCTACATAAATAAAATCAATTTTCTCTCAAAATTTTGGATCCAACAATTCAGGAAATGCTACAAGAGTCCCTTTTAAGAGAGCTTCTATATTAGCATTCATGTGGTTGTGTACTTCTGATAGTACATGGTTATTCTTTCAAGATGAGCCTTTTTGTGATCCTTGGGGGCGGAATTCTTGGCTTCCTCTTAGGTTTGGAAGTGAATGGCTAAGTTAAGGATGTGGATGTTGATGGTTTGGTGGTGGTTTTGGTTTTGGGATAGCAGGTGGTTTTCTAGTTTTTGCTTTGGTAGAAGGTAGAGATGAGGTTTTTTCTTTGGGATAGGGATTGATTTTGACTATATCTGCCTTATCCTGTGTTAAATAGAAGTGTCATTCATTTGAGGATATGGGAGAGGCAGATTGTTAGCAATGGCCTCTAGATTGGTAGAATTGTAAAATGAGACTTCTTCCTTAGTGATAAGAAAAAGTTGAAGAGGATCTGAGGGAGATGAAAATATTTTTCAGGGGGCTTTGATGCTGGTAGCATTTGAAGAAGTTTCTCAGTGTAAGTTTGAATGATTGACTCTTTATCAGGAATGTGAATTTTGTGTTTCTTGGGAGTCAATGGAGGATTTGGAAGAAGTTGAATCTTATGGAGAGTGTTAGGATTCTCAAGTTTAGAAAATGGATATTCCTGAGGAGATAGATGAATGAACTATGAAATAAATATCCTAACAACTTTAGAGTTAATTTCTGACCTATTCTGGAACTCTAAATATGTCATCCTGATTGGATTGAATACACAAAGGAGAACATCAGCATTATCGTCAACAACTATTCTTTGAGAAGAGTGTGGAGGACTTTGTGGTGGACTTTGTGGAGGAGTGGGAGGATATGACCATTTTGGGGGTGGTCTTAATCATGCTGGATGAAGTAGAGGGTTGTCCCATTCTGGTGGGATTTCCTTAATATTTTTAGAGATTACTTCTCCAAACCTGATAAGATCCGTCCTAGTCTAGTCCAAAAAGACGGATGGTCTTGGGGGAAGAAATTGAACTCTAGGTAGTGGTAATGTCGTGGGATACTTTTTATGTCTGACAATAGCTTTATGAGGATTGATAAGATAATCCTCTGGCAATAGTGGAACTGATGATGATGGTTGTGTTGGAGGAGGCTCACTCATAGGTTGAGCAACCTTTGGTATGATAGAAGATGATCTTGGTTGTGGAGGTGAAGGTGAGGGAGAAGACATCACTGTTATTGGAGAGTTGGTTCTGACTTGCGAGAAGTGATGTGGAGGTGATGGAAAGTGAGTTGGAGGTGGAGAGAAATGAGGATGAGATGGTGAAAAGTTAGGATGATAGGCTTGATCTCTGAATCATTTTGCTAGAGCTTGTATGGAATCAAGTCCATGGTCAATCTTATCAGTCCTTAGGATCGTAGATGACATGGCAGTGGAAAGATTATGATCCATTCTATTCATTTGAAGAGCTAGAGTTGACAAAAAGTGTTCAGTCATTGTTAGTCTATCCTCTAGGTGTTGTGGGATTTGTTATGAAGGGGGAATTGATGAGGTGGATGGTTGATGAGTATAAGTGGGTCTAATGGGTGAAGGAGATCTAATAGGAGCATGTGATGGGATGGTTTGCTGCTGTTTCTTCAAATATATTTTCTCTCAAAGTTTCTTCCATTACATCTTCTATGATAGTTCTTTGTTCCTCTCTTGGAACTTCTTCTATTCTCTCAGCTTCTGATTGATCTTCTCTACTGGAGAATTCTTATCTTGCTTCTACTAGTGGACTTATGAAATCTTATCTTTCTGTTCCTTCTTCTTCTTCTTCTTCTTTTTCATGTGAGGAGAGTTCTTGCCTTGTTTCTATGACCTATTCTGTGACATCTCCCCTTTCTGCTCTTTCATCAAGTATGGATCCCTTTAATTGAGTTGTTCTTCTAGGTTTCTTAGTGATCCCACCTTATGCTGTTGGCTTAAAGTCCATCCTTTTTAGAGTCTTTTATTCTAATGTATCTATGTTTCTTGGAAGCTCTTTATTTTCATTTGAGATATCTACTCTTGCTTCCCTTATCAAGTTGGTCACAGTCATTCCATAAGGTAAGGGAAACCTTATGGTACTCTTGATCAAGTGAATGTGATCTACCATTAATTTGGCTAGATTCAGTTTTCTCCTATTCTTCAATGCCCATATAATTCTGGCATCCTTTTCAGACACATCACTACTAGCTCCTCTTCTAGGATAAACATTGTTCATAACAATAAGATATGCTAACTTGAGATTCACATTCAGGTGACTAGCCAGCAGATAATTTTCCTTCTTATCAATTTCTGTTTCTGCTAAATCCGAGAATAGATTTGCTCTGGAAGGCCATACTATCTCTTCTTCTTCTTTAGAGGGATTAAAATAATTTCTTAAACTCTCTGTGGATAGTTCAATCTTTGTTTCTCCTATCCATCATTTTTCTGACCTTGTATTGAGATTACAGATCAGTTCTCTTAAAAGTCTAAGATATAGACTATCTCTGTAACTCATGTATTCATTCCAACCTTGGTATCTTAACCATTTAGAAACTTCTAACTGCATGCTGAAGGCTTCAAAATTGAAAATTTTCCCTTTTAATATTCTCCTGTCCTCATATTTTTCTGAAAATTTGGAATAGTCAGATGAGATATTTAGAAAGATTACCTCAAATGTATCAACTTCTCATTTGGCCATTTTGGTTCCTCTTCTCAGTGGAGAATCATCTCTTTCCTTTCTTTTGCTTTCTGTTCCTTTTGTTCTCGCCATTTCTTTAGAGTAATCTAGGTTTTGGAAAGGAAATGGGATTTCTAGGTGAGATGTTGGAGAAGACAGGAGCGGAGACAGAGAGAGTTGAGATTCAGATTCAAAAAGAACAGGAAGATGGAGAGTCTTCTGTGAAAGGGAGGTATCAAGAGTTTGGAGAAGATGAATTTAGGTTTTTGGAGAGATTTCAAGCACTTAAATGGTTTGAATGCTTTTGGATTTAGTCATTTGGTTTAAAAGTCATCCAAAACACTAATAGGTTTCAGTTTCGGATGCTTTGAAAGAGATCCTTCAGAGGCAATGATTCAATTTTGGAATTTTTGAATGCTCCAATGTATTACTTCTGAGGATTTTGTTTAGGCCTTTGGAGGCTCCGAAGTGAGCTTCAGAGGCCACGAAGTTTGAAATTTGACTTAACTCTGAAATTTTGTAAAATAAATTTTAAAAAATTTGGATTTTAAGTTTTTATATTAATTACCCTTTTTACACATTAATACGCATTCATATAGGAATTATTACCAAGATAGATAATTAAATATGCATTAATACATTTCTTGGAAAAGGAAAGGATATAATGTATTTAATTTTATGTTTTATACAGATGAGAACACAAAACGGCTAATCTATTTGATAAATTAAGCATTTTATATACTTGGATCTAGAATGCGTAGGTCTCTTCTTATCATGTTGAATCTTTCTACTGGAAGTGGTTTTGTAAAAATATCTTCTAGTTGATTTTCTGTTGGGACAAATTCTAAGCAAATGTCATGGTTGTGAACATGGTTACTAATAAAATGATGCCTGAATTCTATATGCTTAGTTCTAGAATGTAGAACTAGATTTTTGGTCATATTTATAGCACTAGTGTTATCACATCTAATCGGTATATCAACAAAGTTAAGGCTAAAATCATTTAATTGTTGTTTCATTAATAGGATCTATGCACAGCAACTACTTGCTGCTACATATTCAACCTCAGTAGTTGATAATACAACTGATGTTTGTTTCTTAGAGAACCATGAGATAATCATGTTTTTAAGAAATTAGCTAGATCCTAAGGTACTCTTTCTATCTACTTTATATCTAGCAAAATCTACATTTGAGTAAACTATTAAATTAAAATTTGAACCTTTTGGATACCATAATCCAAGATTAGGTGTATCTAAAAGATATATAAAAATTCTTTTTATAGTAATAAGATGTGACTCTTTTGGATCTAATTGGAATCTAGCACACATGCATACACTAAACATTAAGTCAGGTCTACTGGTAGTTAAATATAGTAGAGATCCTATAATGCTTCTATAAAGTTTTTGGCAAACAGACTTACCTTTTTCATCTTTGTCCATTTTTATTGATGTACTCATTGGCGTTTCATACCTTTTTCCATCTTCAATGTTGAACTTCTTTAGCAAATCTTTTGTGTATTTAGCTTGGTAAATGAAAATTCCTTCTTTCATCTACTTGATTTGTAGTCCCAAGAAAAAGTTAAGTTCACCCATCAAGCTCATTTCAAATTCTCCCTGCATTATCTTGAAAAATTTTTTATAAAGATTTTCATTAGTTGCACCAAATACTATATCATCAACATAAACCTGAACTATAAGAATATCTTTTGTTGCATGTTTAATGAAGAGAGTAGTTCCATTTTGCCTCTTGAAAAACCTTTCTCAATGAGAAATTTACTTAACCTTTCATACCAGGCTCTGAGAGCTTGTTTTAAACCATAGAGGGCTTTCTTGAGTTTGAATACATGATTTAGGTTATGAGGATCTTTAAACGCAGGTGGTTGTTCTACATAAATCTCTTCATTAATAAATCCATTTAAGAATGTACTCTTTACATCCATTTGATATAACTTAAAATTCATAAAGGATGCAAATGATTCATCAAAATCAATTCCTTCCTTCTGACAACACCCTTTTGTCACTAATCTTGCTTTGTTTCTTACTACAATTCCAAATTTATCTAATTTGTTCCTAAAGACCTATTTGGTTCCTATAGTAGATTGATGATTTGGTCTTAGAACAATAGTCGACACATTATTTCTTTTGAATTGGTCTAATTCTTCTTACATAGCTGAAATCCAGTTTTCATTTTCTAAAGCCTATTCTATGCAAGTTGGTTCTAATTAAGAAATAAAAGCAAAATTGCCACATATTTGGTGATAAGAAGATCTTGGTCTGACTTTGTCATATACATTACCAATTATTTGACTTTCAGGGTGATCATTCATGAATCTCCAATCTTTAGAAAAAATACTATTACCTTCATTGTTTACCTTACAGATGGATGGTCCATCATTTGTTGCTTCTTTATCCATCTGTGTTTCTGATTAGGAAGGTTCTCCTTCTTTGTCTTGTATTTTCATTTTCTCAACTGAAGTTATTAGTTCTCCTATCTCATCATCAAAATCACTTATCCTTGTAGAGGAATTAATACTTTCATCAAATTTTACATGAATAGATTCTTCTATGTTTTTATTTTTCAGATTGTAGATTCTAAATGCCTTACTAATAATGGAATAACCAAGAAAAATGCCTTCATCAGATTTATTTTCAAATTTACCATGGTTTTCTTTGCCATTGTTAAGAATAAAGCATTTACAACTAAAAGTATGAAAATATGAAATATTTGACTTCTTCCCATAGTATAATTCACATAAAATTTTGTTGAGTATGAATCTAACAAAAATTTTGTTAATAATATAACATGTTGTGTTCATTGCTTCAGTCCAAAAATACTATGGGTGGTCGTATTCACTCAACATTGTCCTTGCCATCTCCTACAAGGATCTATTTTTTAGCTACTCCATTTTGTTAGGGTTTTCTTGGTGTAGAGAAAGTTTGAAGAATTCCATTGTTTTCATAGAAGTCAGTGAATCTATGATTTTCAAACTCTCCACCATAATCACTCCTTATGGAAACTATACGAGAGCTTTGTTCATTCTGTACACATTTGGAAAATACCTCAAAGAATGAAAAGGCCTTATCTTTAGATGTTAGGAACATTACCTAGGTAAATCTACTAAAGTCATCTACAATGGCATATGCATAATGTTTCCCTCCAAGGCTTCTTGTTCTTGTTGGTCCAGCTAAATCCATATGAAGCAACTGAAGGGGTTTGGTTTGTATACTTCTTTGTTTGATTTGAATGATTCTTTTACTTGCTTGCCTTTCATGCAAGCATCATATAACTGATTATCAAATTTGAGTTTTGGTAAGCCAATAACTCGATCGTTATTATATAATCTTTCAATCAGATTTTTGTTGGGGTGTCCTAGCCTTCTATGCCACAACATGGGTTCGTTGTCATTAACAACAGGACATTTGACTTAGATATCATATAAATCCACCAAATATACATTTCTGTATATTTTTTCAAGTACTATAACTGAATTTGAACTATCTAATATTGAACAAGTATGAGATTCAAATACAACTTTGTAACTATTATTACAAAATTGACTTACACTTAAAAGATTGTGTTTTAATCCTTCTACTAGTAAAACATTTGAAATTGTTATAGAGGGAGGTTGGCCAATGTTACCAATGCTAACGACTCTGCCGTTTTTAGCTTTTAGTTCTATGAACAGCTCCCTTTCTCTTATCATGTGTCTTGAGCAACCACTATCAATGTACCATTTGCTATTCTCTATGGTTCTTAAACACACCTGCAGTAATAAAATTAAGCTAGAACTTTTGGTACCCATTTAGGAATGGGTCCAGGTGGGTTAGTAGCATAATATTTTGGCACCCATTGATTTTAGATGCTACTAATCTATGTTATGGATATATAGTTGCATTTACAATTTAGCAACTATTTTAGGAATCCAAATATATTCTGATTGAGTTCTAATTTTCTTTTATGATTTTTCTTTCTTTAGTTTCCTATATCTTTCTTTATTTTAAGTTTAAATAAGGTAGTAGTTAAGCTTCTTCTAAGAGCATGATTTTCTACTTTAATTTGCTCAAGTTCTATATTTATATTCTAATAAGTTTTGAGCAATGTATTTTCTTATTTTAACTTGGAGCATTCATTAATTGTTCTTTCAAGTTCTCTTTTAGTTTCCTTGTGTTTAGCTTCTAATGTTTTGAAATCTAAATATAGTTCTTCTAATAATTCTTCAATATCAGAAATTTTAGGTTTCGAATTTACCTCATCATTATGAATGGCCATAAAGCTTATTCCTATATGATAATCTTCTTGATCCTTTTCTTTGGAGCTAAGTGAGATAAATTGAGCTTTATTTTCTTCTTCTTCTTCACTCGAGATTTCTTGCATCATTTTTTCTAGCATTTTCCATGCAACCATGGCTTTCTTTTTCTTTCCAAATTTCCTGTTATTAGAAATATTCTTTTTGTTAAAGTGAGAATTATACCTTTTCTTCTTGTATCCTTGCTTTTTATCTGGTTCTGGGTAGTCAAACTTCATATGCCCAGGCTTGCTGTATTTATAATAGATTGGAACTTCCTTTTTCTTATCTTTGCTTTTGAAGTTCTTGGAATTGATTTTAAATATTTTCTTTTTGAGCATGTTTCTGAATCTTCTGGTTATCATCGTCATATCCTCATCATCTTCATTGGTTGAGGCTTCTTCTAAAGATTCTTCATTTTCTGATTCTGCTTGCAAACTATTATTTTCTTGCCTTTGACTTCTTCTAGTATTTTTTGTTTCATTAGAACTTGATGGGTCATGAGTGATCCCATGAATTTTTCTACTGTCACATTGGTTAGATCATTTTACTTCTAGTATGACAGTCACTTTAGGCATCTAGTGTCTAGGCAGAGATCTCAATATTTTCTTTACTAGCTTGGACTCTTTGTATTTTTCTCCTAAGTTCTTTAAGGTGTTGGTGATTTTCTGAAATCTTCCAAATATTTTGGGAATGTTTTTTGATTCCTTCATAGAGAAGGCTTCATATTCCTGCATTAGAAGATTTATTTTAGTTTATTTTAGTTAATTTGTACCTTCATGTGCTACCTTAAGTTTATCCCATATTTCCTTAGCTAAATCATATGCAAAAATCTTTTCAAACTCAGAAGAAGTTAGTGCACAGTAGAGGCATTTTTTTGCCTTAGTATCATGTTCCACTACTTGTATATCTTCTTGAGTGTATTTGTCTTTAGTGTTAGTTACATTCTTTCCATTTTTCACTACAAACAACAACTGGTAATCTGTCATAGTTAAAAAATTCTACATTCTCATTTTCCAATACACATAATTGGTACCATCAAATAAAGGAGTTCTGGAAGTAGATTGTCCTTTAGCAGAGGTATTATGGAACAAGCTGACCATATGAATCTCTTCACAAGTTAATATAATGGTAATCAAAATTTAACAAGTGAAGCCTACTCTAATACCACTTGTTGGTCCCTTACACAATGATAGCTCAACAAGGGGGGTGAATGGAGCTTTTAGAAACTTTTCACCAAATCAAATGATCGTAGTGCTGAATGAATAAATAGAACAAATTGGACAACACAGCACAAGATTTTTATAGTAGTTTGGCCATTTCTGGGTTCCTACTCTACTTCTTTAAGTTAGTCTCCTTAACTAATCTCAGGTTTCACTAATACCTTGATCAACCTAATCATATACATGTTGGTTTTCCAACAATCTTACCAACCAACTTACTGGTTTTCCAAGCTAACTAAAAACTTTTACAACTTGTTAGTTTTCAAAGCTCACCAATGAACTCGTATCCTTTCAGCAAGTTCCCTACTTGCTTATCTCAATACCTAGACACAGAGCACTCTACTTGTGTTACCAAATGCTAAAATGAAGTGTACAGATTAATGCCTCTTACCAGGTAAACTTGTACATAAATTCAAAACTTTAAATAAATAATAAGTAATAAGAGTAAAAGATTCAAACTCCTTGACTGTGAAGTGATTTAGACTTTGAGAGCTTCTGACAGATTTTTAGCCGTTGGAGTTAAACTTTAAAGAAAGATGTTGAATGCTCAAAACTTTTGCTTCTTTGCATTTTTGATATTTTCAATATACTCATTTATTTTCTTTTGCATTTGAATGCCTCTTTTATAGGCTAAAAGTGATTTTTTCGTTACTTTCTTTGGCATACTTTCAAACGTTTGAAAATATTTTTCTTCCCCTAATATTTTGTCTGACATTTGACTTTGCAACAATCTGGTATCAGTCTATAACTTTGTCTTTGATGTTTCTTAACGTTCACATGAGTATTGAAGGCTCTAAAGTAGCTTCTGCATTTACTCCGAAGTGAAGAGTGAATAGATAATGTCTTGAATGATTTTGGATGCTTTGAATTGTTTTCTTTAGATTTTCTGAAGTGATGGTAAACCATTCTATTTGCAACATTTCTTTGCAAAGTGGTTTTTAAATTTTTCTAAACCTTTGATGCTTTACAAAAGGTGACTCTAAAGTACTGTTCGACTACTCTGAAGTTTGCTTGCTAACTCTGAAGTAAGGTTTTGATGATTCTGAAGAAAAGCTGCTAACTCTGAAGCGTATTTGATTAACTCCGAAGTGTATGTTCATAGCTTCGAGGCTTGCCTGATAAACTTTGAAGTTATTCTTGTTGATTCCGAAGTGTATTGTGATAACTTCGAAACTTCCCTATTGATTCTGAAGTATGTTACAACTGTTCCAAAGCTTTCTTGTTAACTCTGAAGTATGCTTGTGATTACTCTAAAGCACGTTGTGATGACTCCAAAGCTTATCGTGAGTTAACTCTGAAGCTTTTCAATTAACTTTGAAGTATGTTTTGTTTACTCTTAAGTACGCTTGTGACTACTCCAAAGCATTCTAATTTACTCTAAAGTGCATTGTAATGACTCCGAAGATGTTTTTATTGGCTCTGAAGCATGTCTTGAATACTTTAAAATTTTTATTTTCTTATTTTAAGTATATACAAAATTTACATACTTATTTTTAAAGAGCCTATACTTTGTTTCTTCCTTTGATCATAATGAAGGTTAGTCTCAAGTTGAGTATGGGTCAATGTTTCTACAATATACTTGAGAACAAATTGTTAGTACCTTAAAGTTTCACTCATGTCTTTGCTTATCATCAAAACTTACTTGGTTAAGAATGTTCATCATCAAAATTAAGCTAGATAGTATGTTCAACATTTACTGCATTAAAGCATGCTTTCAAGGAATATTAAAGATTCTCAAATGCTTCCAAAGAGACACAACAAAAGCATAATCTCATTCTTTCCTATTTCTCTGTATTTGTTTCCTTGAGATGGTGTTGGAGACCAATCTCAAGAAGAACAAGTGTGATTATTGAAGTGTAACTCACAATTAACTTGTTAGATTGTATTATTGTATTCATGCCCCTAGAGCTAGAATCTAGAAGAGTACATTGGCACTAAGTGATTATGCTCCTAGTGCTTGAATCTAGAAGAGTGTAATGATACTAGTTTATATTTCTAACTGAGATAGTGGAACCAAGACATAAGCATCTGTGCTCTTACAAGACATAAGCATCTGTGCTTTGAAGAGCAGAGTAGAGAAGTTATCTTAAACCATTATACATCATGTCTACTACTTTAGATTGCTTACATTGATTGATTCTTTCTACTAAATTGCGAATACTTGCAAAATAGGGATTTAAAACTATACGAGTTTAAGTTAGACAAATTTTATAAATCCAATTCACTCTTCCACTCTTAGGTTATGCCTAACTAAAGGGACCAACAGAGCTAACATCTTATAGGGGATCACCACCATCTTCCATGAATTTTCAATGATCTCTTTAATGTTGCCTTTTACCCAAGAAGAATGGCACATCTTAGAGCTATCTAATAGAAACGTTAGGTTAATTAGTACCTAATTGGCATTTACAATTTCCACTTGATTATCATTTTGAATTTTTTAAGCGTATATTTCTATACTCAGAAGACTCTATACATATATATTATCCTTATTCCCCTCCTCACACTTGAATTCTTGACATCATATTTTGAATGCTTTATTTTAGAATACTTTTTAATTGATAATTTAAATGTCCTTCATTACAATTGCATTGTTATGTAAGTCATGATTTGTATACTTGGTGTTGGTCCCATGCCTTCGTAAACACAAAGTAAGCGAAAATGATTTGAATACAATGCACCAAAAATTAGATAAAAATAAGAACACAAAACTTATAGTGGTTTGGCACTCTCTACCTACTCCACTCTCCAAGTCAAAATCCCAGACTTGGGTTCCACTAGTCAACTTAATCCCAAAGTTACAAGTGGTACAATTTTTCTATCCCTGGATTTCCACTTCTAGGTAATAATATAAATGAATTACTTACACACCTTGTGATGATTCAACTATCTCTTGGTTTGCATCTCAAACCAAGGTACAATTTGCATAATAAAATAAATAATATAAATCTTACAACCAGTATAGATCTCAGGTGACTTTACTGCTTCATATCACTTCAATCTTCTACAAAACAGAAGTTTCACTCTTTTAGTAATCTTGAATTCTAGATTCTCTCTCTCATAATCACCTTCAAGATTTCTCACTTTGAAGTCACAAATATTCTTTAACATATCTCCCATTAAATAGACCTTCAACTACTAGGAGATAATCTCTCAAAAGAGTTTGAAGAAGATGTCAAAGAGCCTTGAAAATTAGATCTTGTAACTGCTTGCAATGGACTAAAAACCATTGACGCTTTACTAAAAACCATCGATGTTTTTCTTCACAAGAAATTTTTTCAAGGTTCAACCACACCGGATTAGTCTCTGACTCCAAATCAGTTGAGGTTGAACATCATCTATTTCAAAACAGTCGACGTTTTGACATAAAACATGCATGGATTTTACCAAAAACTTCAACTGATTTCCTAGTCAGTTGAGTAAATTCTTCTACCTATTTTGAAACCTGTTTACATTCATCCCATTAATCATTCACACACATTAATTACATACACATCAATCCAAACTTTGGACAATCAAAGTATAATTATAATTACTCATTTACATCAATACACTCTACATAAAAATGTGTATCAATCCACATAAAACACATCACTTATTCATTCATGTTTGTTCAGCTTCAAAATAGGAGTCAAACACTTGGTTTTAGTTTTCTTAATTCTAAGGATTTATCTACTTCTTTAGCTTTATGTTTATGCCTTTTCTTTCTCCCTTTGTCAAAATATACAATATTGATTCTAAATGATGCATGCTATAGCACCTCTTCATACTTTTAGTAAATTAACTCATTCATAATTAACATACATGTACTCAATTATGAAATGTACAATTATTTATATACGGGTAATTACTTTATACACTCAGCCCTTTCATCTCCCCTTTTTCACAAGCATTGAGAATTATGAAATGGTAAACATCATATACCAACTAAAATAGATTATAATAGGGATCTCCATTTGAACTTGTAATTTAAATTCAAAATACAAGATTAATGATAGCTTTAAATGAACATGGATTAAATAGCTAAGGCCTCCTTGGTACATGGGAAAAGTCTTATTAAGGGCAAAGATTATTTTAAATTTCTTTACTTTTTCTTTATAAAACAATATTTTTATTTAGATTAATGAAAATAGCAAGTCAATTCAATCAAAAAATAAATAATAAATTATGAATTTATGTATCTTATGCATCCATACAATCCTACTTTTTGTTATTATTATGTATATTTTTATTATCATCCTTTGAATATATGTTTATTAATTTTATAATTGATATCACTCTAATCTTACTCATATCATATTTCCTTTAGTTTTCATTTTACTATAACTTCTTGCTATCAAAACACACCTTAAGCTTTTAAACGCATAGAAATGCTCTTAAGGTGGTAGGTTTCAATTGCCAACACATGCATATGACTAAGGTGGTAGATTTTAATTGCCAATACTCATTGCACATGCAAAAACGATTCCCCCTTAACTAAGATAATTGATAATTTTTTTTGTATTTTTGAACTGGATCATAAATGCTATGGGTGGCAATCACTAGTGTGTAAATTATAGCTTATAGAAGAAATCATGAAAGTTATTGAGACACACAAGACTTCTATAAGAAACTCTTCAATTTGAAGAAAAAACTATATAAGAAAATAAAATAGACTAAATATAATCATGTAGGGGTTGAAAATAAGCTAAGGAGATTTACTATGATCATGCAAGCATTATATAGAGAGATTTACATGTATCAATCATCATATTTTGATGATTAACAAAACCTATTAATGAATTGAATTAAGATAATGATATTTTAGCTAAGATTTTATAAAGAAAATACACATTTTTGAACTTCAGAGGCATTTCAGAAGAGATTTCAAACATTCTAAAGATCATAGCTGGTATGCCAGCCACCTATGGTACTGCTTGTGGAGCTCTAGGGAGAAGCATTCTCACTAAATAGTCATAGCCAATAGGTGTCACGCCCTACCTCGGGCCTATGAGTTTTACCATATCCCCACTATTAACCTATTTTTAAGGGAAATTTTCTGCCAAAAATTCGACAAAGTCTGACTTGAATAATATGGATCTTAACCTGGCATATCTTAATCATATAATTTTAAAATTTTCATAATCATAAGATAAAAATATTAACCACCATATTATCACACCCACACCCACAACTACCTGCCCAAGATCGAAACTAATCATGATGAGAATATATTTTTCTAGAATGATACAACTCCAATCACAAGAATATAGTAATTCACTATGACTTGTCATACATTTGATTATACATCATGTGAAATATTTTATCTACAATCATACAATTACATGATGACATTACCATTATACAAATATACCATGGGATTCCAATCCCAACATTCTAAATTACCATCAAAATGTCTTCTACTCTTACTCACTAGTCCTAACCCACAGTTGGGATTTTTTTACCTATCCTATTAGCTAAAAATTAAAATAAGAAGGTGTGAGTTCTGGGTGAACTTAGTAAGTAGGTATATTAATAACTAATAATTAACAATAAACAACTAATAAGTGGAATAACATATTCCAAGCTATAAAATTACATTCACTGTATGAGAATTTCCATAGCATAACTCACATCTCATCTTGAGATATAACCCTAAGCAATTACATGCACCAACATATATACCAATCACCATTCTACGCCATCCTGGCGTACCATATTATAATTGTGTCATTGAGGCGCCTTATCTCACCACCATACAACATCATGAAATGATTATCATTCCATCATTACTCACATCTACGTAAAATAATATACATTCATACAAGGATGGGATATTCTAGATCCCCAACATCTCACACATCCACTTACAAGCAACATTCAGAAGGACCCTAGAAGATCTATGATTGCACATCAATTGATGCATTCATGCAATGCATGGGATAGTCTCTATCCCAATAAATGATTAGCTTATAATTTGTCATATTTTAAAACCTAAATTTACATATTTTAGATGTTTAATTGGCATGAATTCATCACATTTGATTTAATATTGCACTGGATGAAGTTTGTTTTAGTATAATAAGTGAAAATATGCCTACAAAGCTGAGTATGAATAAGGCTTAACATTGAGGACATTTTTGGTATAGATGTGTAATGCCCCGACCCCCACCCTATGCGTTTCGGTCATCCTTTAGATTATTCACTATCAAGGCCTATGCAAGATGCTACCATTCCCCTTCGTTTTAATAATTTCCCTATTCTTAAAGGAAATCTTCCCATAACTTCACAATTTTCCTATTTTTAAGGGAAATATTCTCCATAAATCAAGCAAAGTCTCCCTTAAAATATAAAGAGCTAACCTATACAATTATTAATCAAATAAAATAAAGAAATAACACAAACTCTAAAATATGCACCCACACTCCCACAATTGCCCAAGACCAGGGTGAATAATGATGGCAATATATGGGATCATACAGGTTTGTCCACATATTATGATTATTTATTACTATGACATGCCAATACATCTCTTGTATACATCATTTGAAATCATTAAATATATTTATACAATTATACAAATACACTAAGAGATTACAATCCCAAAGCAATCATACCACAAAATATTTCTTTAGTCTTTCTCATACATTTCCAACCCATAATTAGAATTCTTTACCTGACTTGTTAGCTAAAAATTAAAATAAGAAAGCGTGCGTTCAAGAAACTCGATAAGTAGGCTGAATAAAATGAATTAATAATCAATAAAATAACATTTTTATTCTAGAACATGTTTAATCAATTCTCAACATTATAGTATACAAAATATTCCATGTCATTTAACTCAATCATCTCTATAACAATCAAGTCTATATACCAATCATGAAATACTCTATATTCATTCATTTGCATTTTTAAAGAATATTATAAACATCTTTCTCGACAAATAACTCAATGAACTTTAATCATTATAAATTTTGTAGGATATTTAATATCCTTAACCATTTAAACCTTCATCCATGTCTAATCCACAATAATCTCATACTTTCACTTAAGATAGCCAACAACAAGCAATATAAAATCATTTCATGGAATGCTTCACATTACTTTTAACATAGACATTCAAATATATACACAAAACAATAATCATGGGATGTTCACTATCCCCACCTATACTTACATGCCAGTCACAAATCATGAGATAATCCATATCCCCATTATATCATAAAATCATACATGCACCCAAGAAAGCAGAGCCAACTTACTTTCATGAAGACCAATTCTAGAACTCCCCTAGTTCCATTGTCACTTATCCATCCTCCAATGGTCCTACACATACAATGATTTCATTCATTTAGAAAGGCCATTTGGCTAATTTATAAATAGCACTATATACCTCTCAATTACATAATGACATTTTAATTTAACCATAGGCTTATCCAACTTTACTTTTCTTTTAATCCTTTACTAACCATTTCTAGACTTAATACGCCATTCACATTCAATAACAGTTTATAATTGGATCAATCAATTACTTATGACTACTCACGAATACATTTTATCAAGTACCTTATATTTCCAAAGTAGTAATTCCATAATAAAGTGAGTGATGGGTCTTCCTTCCCAATAACGCATAACCATAAGCTAAAATTAATCAACTTCAAGAGTCAACTAAGCTTTTTATTCAGTCTTTTAGCCATCTCAATTCATTATGCACAAATCCTACCCTTTTAACTTGCACTTAAGTTACTGTTTACCTCATAGATCATATTATAATATGTTTAAATCACCTTAATGCATTGTGACTTATAAATTAATCATTTTTCCCTTGGCAATCTCACATAACCCAAGAAATCCCACAATTTTCACTATGCATGCAATCTTAATAGGGCAACATCATTACAATTACACACTTAATCATGTTTTCCCATAATAATTAGCCATAAACATGAATTTTCATTCCAATTCTCCTATTCACAAATTGATACCAAACCTTAACATATAAAAAACATAAATTAAATGAGGAAAAACTAAATTTCCATACCCAACTCACTTTAAACATATAACAATTCAGTAATTGACCATTTCCCCATGGTTAAACAACAAAACCCCATCATTTTCATCCTAAAGCACTATGCACAAAACCCTAACTAGCATGAATCACCACGTTTATGCCCAATCATTCCAAAGCATCTAACAATTATCTAGTTATGTCTTTTCCTCATGAAAGCCTCACAATTTCATATTAAATCCCCCCCACAAAAGTCACTAGTTACTAAACCCTAATCATGCTAAATCATCAATCCAAATAGGAAAAAGTGGTTTACCATGTCATTCGTATGTGGCTTTCACCATTAATTATGATTTTGGCTTCACTTCCCCAAGAACCCATTATGGGTTGCAACATAACTTGATTTTCTTCTCTTTCACCACTCAAACAAGTTGGAAATTGAGTTTTGGAAGCATAATTGAGATATTGAATGCTTAATCTAGAGTCTCCCTTAGCAAGATCATACTAAACAAACCTAGGGACATGAGAACAGGCATGAGAAGAAGGAAAACAGGACAAAGAAGGGAGAATAGAATTGTCCAAATGCAAAAAGTTGGATCACCGACTTATAACCGGCAGCAATGTTGCAGCCTTGATTCGGATGCCATGACCACCTCCTTGATAGTCTCTTGGTCCTTATCCCACTTTGATGATTTTTATACCATGGCATCAAATCCACTGACACTATTTTTCAACCATTTTGTCCATTTTTATTTTTATTTCTTTTTCCACTTCATTTCCCGTTATTGTCCCACATTATTTACCGTCAAAATGCACAGGAATATCATTCAAATGAATCAAATTATTTTTGTTAGAGCACCACATTCCTAAGATTTAACATAAATCTCCACACACTTAAAAACAAAAAAATCAAATACTCATTGTCCTAAAGTAATTATTTAAGGAAAATTTTCAAAATTTATCCACTTCTTAACACCTAGGGCAAATCATAATGTACTCAAATACACAATTACCCCAAAATTAACACCTTGGGTGTTACAAGCGTCCCTCCTTACAAAAAATTTTATCATCAAAACTTTAACTATCATGTAATTTTTGTTATTGGTCTCAAAATTGCAATCCAATCATAACTCGCAGATTCGTATCCTTATAATACTTCATGCAAGTTAAGAGTTTCTAATCACCTGATCACTACAGAGTTATTTACTTCTACTAACAATAACACTTACACAATATCCTATCTAAAGGACACAAAGTGATTATACAGCCAAGCTAACACTGGCATTAACCAATTAGTTTGATCAAAGAACAAATTAATCATATCAATAACATGTCAATTAGTACCAAATTTCAATAATACTTTACAAATTTCAAAGCTTTTTGACCTTGCAATCAATTTCATGGAAATTTATCAAATAATTGGGGGGTTTAACATACAATCTAATCATTTCATTTAAGCTTCTGACATCTCAAAATGTACCATAATACAATCATTGAACATAATTACAATTTAATCTCAATAGGGTCTAAACACCTTATTCATCTAATCCATGAGCCAAATAATCATGATCATACAACATTATCTCCTCACAATCATTATAGAAGTATACTATACCCATAATAATCAAGCTAATTTTTACTCACCAAAGTTACAGCTTTACATAGTTATTATATTCAAAATTAACTAAAATGTAGGCCATTTTTCCAATTCATCTTTTAGCATAAGGATGGCCTCAATTGAACATTACAAAATTTTCCACAAATAAAAAATATATGCAACTCATCGTGCATACTCATGATGCACATACTATTGTAACATGATTCACATGCAAATGAAACTACTATTATGATGCCAATAAAAACAATAATAAGAACCTCTAACTAAGAGTCTATATCCAATCGACTCTACTTTTATCATCTCTATTTCATACTTTCATCTGCTTTCTACCAACCAGTATCATACTCAGGAGACTACAAACCAAGTGGACATAACCATAAGCCAAGTGGACTCAGCCACAAACCGAGTGGATACAGCCATAAACAAATGGACTTAACTTTCTTACAACTTTGGTATACTCTAGTCTATCCCTACAATCCTGACTACGAATGTTATAAGATCTATGATAACATTATCAATGTCATCTATGGTATCTAGCCATCACTGCAACCTATGGATTGCAAGTTCTATATTTACACTTACTAAATAAGCAAAGGATTCTCTAACATTGGGCTGATCAGGACTCTTTTCCATCACTGGTGGATGATCAAACAAAGCCCTTTTCATGGGTGATATCCTAAATAGCCAATGTAGCCATTCCACCAGGCATCCCAAACCCAAATATACAATGATTATATTCCAACAGGCATCCAAACCTCAAATACATATCAATCCTGTTCCAAGAGGCCTCCAAATCCAAACATGCATCCAAGCCTCAATCAAATAGCCAAATGTTCAAACCTCAACCAAATATCCAATCCCAAATTTACACAAATAATATTCTACTAGGAATCTAAACTCAAGTATGCATTTAAACCTTAATCCATAAAGCATTTCCAATCCAAGCATGCATCTAATTTTGAATCAAACATTCCCAATCTAGGCATGCCTCCAATTCTTAATCAAATTGTTAACTCAATTTCATGTGAAAGTAAATCATTAAACCTTCAATTAAACCATAACAAAAGCTAATACCTATCTACAAACAAGAAGATACAAATTCATCAAGTAAATAATTCAAGTCAGCCATAGCAAAATCCATTCTATCAATCAGTTAACATACAAGAGTGTAGCAATGTAACATTACCAGTCATACCATATATAACATTTTATGGGATCCAAACACTCTTAAACAACTGGTAAGTACTCAATAATTATCATGACATGCATATTCGGCCAATCTCATCAAAATTCATTTTAGTTATACAAGTAAAACATAAACAAAGCCTGTCTTTCTTTACAATAATAAATCACATTAATCAATTACATCTATACAATTCATTACAAAGTTAGTTCACTTCAATATATAAACGAATAAAACACATATCCATGACACATCATATCTGGTGAAATCAATGAAATAATCAATTAAAGCTCACACAATCATATTAACTCAAGGAATCTAATGATTTCCTAACAAATCACTTAAACAATTAGGACCAAATTCAGATTCTTTATAACACTTACTCATCAAACTTTACAATTTCATCATTTCTAATTCCAAATACATTGTGAACCTCAAATGTGGTGCACATATAGGTACCATCACCCTTCACTACTCTACTTTGAACGTAGCATACCTTTGTCACTAATATAAATATTCATTTCAATTTCACTTATCACAGTACTTCCATAATCATTTCATATTTCATCATACATGCATCACAAATACCATTTATGCCAACTATGCATGATTATATCACTGCCCCATTTATCATCTACATGCCCTTTGTTCCTTCCTCATGCCTTCAAATTATCCTTAAGCTAGTCTTCTTCATGTTTCCATGCCATGTCATTTCCTATCTCTTCCTAATACCCTATTGCCATCATGATTCTAGAATTTACTTAGGACTTGTCATACAGACAAGTCACTAGGTTTTGATACCATTTGTAATACCCCGCATCCCCACCCTATGCGTTTTGGCCATCATTTTGATTATTCTCTATTGAGGCCTATGCGGGATGCTATCATTCCTCCTTATTTTCAATAATTTTTCTATTTTTAAGGGAAATCTTCCCATAACCCCACAATTTCTAGATTTTTAAGGAAAATATCCTGCCATAAATCTGGTAAAGTCTCCCTTAAAATATAAAGAGCTAATGTAACACCTGGTGGTGTTAAATTATATATTATTATTAAAAAGTTGTAATTCTAAATTTTATACAGTGAGTAAAATTGAAATTTTAATTTGGAGTAGGAAAATTTGTGAAATTCAATATAAAATAGTGCATGCTGAATTTAATATGCACATGGGAAATAATGTTATGATTAAATTGCAGTTGATAAACCCAAATGTTGGGTATTTGATGATTAATTAATCATAAAAATTAAGATTTTGATGCATGAGTAAATGCATGGGAAGTTTAGAAAAGTTTTTGACATGATGCATAACTTAAGATGGAAACTAATGTGTATATGTTTTAATAATTACATGATGTCATTTTAATTATGTAAGGAAATTATTATATTTTTTGGGTACAATTTATGTAGTAAAATCATATGAAAATTAGTGAAAAGGAATGAAATTAAATAAAGGAAAGATTGAGAAAAACTTAAAACTGTATAAGTGTATTTTAAGAAAATGTTGAATTTGGAAAATGGGTCATTTGTGTTCAATTTTTTTGATATAGATAATGGATGAATTAAAATAGGTATTCAACATAAAAATTGTAGATCTTAAAATTATATTTTTGATGAATTAACAATCACATAATTTTGATATTGGACAAAGAAATTATGATCAAAATAGCAAGATTGTTCTAAACTACTAAAAAGTAATGATGTGAATTATTGGGCCACTTTAATTAATTTTTTTGACATATTTTTGGGATGACTTAGAAAATTTTGTTAACATCAAAGTTGTAGGTCTTGAAGTATCTTTTCAATTCATCAAAATCATGTCATTTGGATATCATATGAAAAAGATATACTCCAATTACTGAGGCTGTATCTGGTAAAAAATTCAGGACCAGATTAAATAGAGTTGTGTTTGCATAGTGTGACATGTCCTTGTGAAGCACCAATTCTAAACCTAAATAACCCTAAGCAAGAGACATATCCACCCCATTTTATCCCTCTCTTTTCATGCCCAACTAGGGAGAACAAGTAAGCCATTTCTCCCATGCCCCATCTTCCATCAAATCCCAACGAAATTGCATGGGAAAAATTCTCAAGCAAAGGAGAGATCATTTCCACCCCATTTTTATCCTTTGGGATGTTATTAATTAACAATAAGCTATTGATATGTGAGAGGCCTTGTTGATTTGAGAGGAGAATTGAAGGAAGAGCTTGATTTCATCAAAAGAGTGAAGGTAAACTCATTTCCCCAACTCAATTTTTGGTATATACATGATTAGGCCATTTTGTTGATCATTTGGGGATGATTGGGGATGGGACCCTGCTAAAATTTTAAGAAAAAGATAGGGAAATGGATTATGATAAAATTAGGAGGGTAAATAATATGATTTGGGCATGACTAAAGGCCCATATTGCTGTCCATAAAAGTGGACAGCAAGAATGACGTGATGGAGGGTAGAGATGCATGATTTGGACATTAATTTGGGTGTCATGTTCTGTTTAAATAAATTTGGTTATCAAGGGGTTATAATTTTTAACTATTTTATGCTAATTATGATGATTTATAGCTTAATATCGATGAAAAAATTTTAGATTGAACATATGCATGCTATATGTTTGTTTAAATGTCAAAAAGAGAAGTTGAAAATAAAGCCTTAAAACACCAACTGTTTGGACATGATTAAGTTTAATAATATATTTAGAGGTGATTAATTATTAAATAATGGTTAATGTTATGCTGAAGAATAGTTTAGTGAAGATGGAAAATTTGAATTTCAAGCATGTATACTCAAGATATTTGTTGAGATGCAAGATATATGTTAAAATGCAAGAATGAACTGTTTGCGGCATGAACTTAATTACATAATCTATTTGGGCATGAATCTTGTTAATTAGTGATCAAACAATGTTTTCACAATGCTAATTAGGTTAGAGATTAGTTAGAATGGATGAGAATTAAGCTTCAAGTCATGTCTACAACTTG